>MDKI01276786.1:0-17853 GCA_005239505.1 Nicotiana paniculata
TAAAGCTCATAAAATGCGAGGGATATAATGCTTAAAATCACGAATTCTAGCCACTCATCACATATGTTCGGAACGGGTTTTGGACGACCCGGAGGCGTTTCGGTGCCAAATAGTGAAATATGATTCTTGAAGTTCGAAAATTGAGTTTTGGAATGTGTTTTAGTGATATCGAGGTACGAACGGAAATTCGAGACCGGGAACAGTTCTATACTGTCATTTATGACTTGCTCGCAAAATTTGGTGTCGTTCCGAGCAGTATAAGTATGTTTCGGCGTGTTGGAAGTGAAATTAAGAACTTATAGTTCATAAGTTGAATCTAATTGGTTTTACGGTGCGATTCTTGGTTTTAGTGTTGTTTCGAGCGTTCAGAGGGTTCGAGCGAGTCTATTTTATGATTTAGGACTTGTTGTTATGTTGAACGGGGCCTCGGGGGCCCCGGATGTCATTCGGACGTCGCGCGAGGCGAGTCCCAGCTCAAAGAGAACTGATGGTGCACCAGATCTGGTGCGACCGCACCTGCGGTTGGCCAGCTGCAAGTGCGAGACCACAGATGCAATTGAAGCCTTTCAGATGCGGCCATCGAGGGGATGCCCAAGATCTGCAGATGCGTTCGTCGAGGAGATGCCCAAGATCCCCAGATGCGGTCCCTTCTTCACAAAAGCAGAGCCATAGGTGCGGGACCCTCTTCCGCAGGTGCGATCCATACCAGCCCCTCCCCTTTCCGCATATGCGGACCTTGATCCGCGGAAGTGAGACCGCAGGGGTGATCCACTCGATGCGGATGCGAAATCAATGGAGGTAGTGAGGTCATTTTAAATCGAGATTTAGGCTCATTTGAGGGCATTTATCACAACCTTGGGCGATTTAGGATCTCCTAAAGCAGAGATTTCGACTTAGCACCTTGAGGTAATATATTTCCTACTTAATGTGAGTTTATTACTTAGTTTTTGGGTAGATTAACACCCAAAGATTAGTGAAAATTATGGGTTTAGGGTAAAACCTAGGGTTTTGATAAAAATAGGATTTAACCACGAAATTTATTATGGAATCTAGTAAAAATCACATATTATTGATCTTTGGGTTATGGGTAACAACTTTCTTTAAGAATTTCCGAAAATCCGAGCATGTGGGCCCGGGGGTGAATTTTAGGAATCTTACAAATTAGCTTGGGTAATAACTTAAATGGTAGAATTATGAACTTTCGAGCATAGATTGACTAGTTTATGTAATGTTTGGCTAGTTTCGAGTTGTTGGGCATCAAATTTGGAGGTTTGAGCGCATTCTTGAGTCGGAAAGTTGGCTTTATACGAGGTAAGTCTCCTTTCTAACCTTGTAAGAGGAAATTGTCCCCATAGGTGAAATAATTTATTATGTGAACAATTGTGGGGGACTACGTACGTACTAGGTGACGAGGGTCCGTGCGTAGTGAGTATTCTTGCCATGTACGGGTAGTTTAGGCTTACACCATGCCTTGTGAACATTGCTAATTGATTTATATGCGTGGTCATCGTTGAGTGAAAGTTTAAATCAATATCTTAAGAATTTAAAGGTTTCAGGTAAGTCATTAATTTGAAAAATGAATTGAGAAGAATGTGTTATGTTTATGTGAAAATGCTTCGCAATTATATTCCGCGAGTGGGTGATTTCCTCCACTACTCTCATGGGAGCGGGTCATTCGCCTCGGCAGATTAATAGATGCATCTATGGTTTGCGTCGTTCGACCCTTCGGCAGTGCACATTTACTTTTCTGTTGGATCGAGCCCTACGTCCTCGGCATAATATGCGCATGTTAATTTGCTTGGGTATTTTCCTGTGATTGTCAAACCGTTAAAAAGGCCTTGAAGAATAAATTTGTAACCTGTTTAATAGGAGTTGGCACCTAAATGTACCTGTGGAAAGATTTGTCATTTCTTGTCCTTATTGTTATTCATCTTTGATATTCATGCTTATCCTTATAATTAAATAAATTGTTTTGTCCCTAGTGAGTGTCAAGTTGACTTCTTGTCACTACTTCTTTGAGATTAGACTGAATACTTACTGGGTACATGATGTTTATGTACGCATGCTACGCTTCTGTACTTAATTGTACAGGTTTTGAGGCAGGTGCATCTGGTTATCAGCCCGGAGCGCGTTCCTGACTTCACGATATCAGAGATTCCACGGTGAGCTACTCCTCTTGATGTCATTCAGCAGCACGTTGGAGTCTTACCCTTTTTTCATTCTGTCTGTATTCTCTCAGACGGTAGGATAGACGTATTCTTTTGATTCCTTCTACTAGATGAATGTATACTTGTGACACCAGTTTCTGGCACACACATTGGTAGACTATTCTTTTGGGATGTAACTATTTAAATTTAACTTATTGATCATTGCAAGTAAATTTGCTTCGATATTTATCATTTTCTCATGCTTGTGACAAAAAATATTTGAGTAACGTTGATAATTTTTTTTTTATAAAAACTAAATGGAACTCACTAGACTAATTGTGTTGGCTTTCTTAACATCGATGTTGGGTGCCATCGCGACCTAGATTAGGATTTGGGTCGTGAAAACTTGGTATCAGAGCTCTAGGTTCACGTAGGTCTCACAAGTAACGGGAAAACCCAATAGAGTCTTGTGGATCAGTATGGAGACATCTATATTTATCTTCAGGAGGCTATAGGGTGTTAGGAAATCTCTCTTTATTCACCTTCTGTCGTGCAGTTGATAGTATATTAAATCTCATTCTTCTATTCTCTCACAGATGGTAAGGACGCGCACGGCTGACATTCCGAACCTGGGAGGAGCTCCTCCCCCCGTTTCTAGAGGCCACGGCAGAGGCCGGGGGAGGGCACCGGGCCGAGGTAGGGGACGAGGGCGTCCTAGAGCTTCCCCAGTTGCACCACCAGTGGATCCAGAAGAGGATCCCGTCATTGAGAAGCAGGGCAAGGTGCCTGTAGCAGATCCTGCCTCGGTGGATTTCATGACAACGTCGGGCTTTCAGGAGGTCATGGGGCGTATGATGCGGTTCATGGACACTATGACCCAGGCTGGTTTATTTCCAGCGGACCCGGCCACTTCTCAGGCGGGAGGGGGAGCACTGACCCCTACTGCCCAGGCCCCAGGACATGCAGCTGCAGTTTATCAGACACCAGGTACCCTACCCTTGGGCGGAGCCCAACCAGTTGCAGCAGTAGTACCTGAGCCCCGACCAGCTGCGGATGGTGATGCGCAGAAGTTACTGGGCAGATGGACTAGACTTCACCCTCCTGTCTTCGGGGGTGAGCGTCATTAGGATGCTCAGGATTTTATTGATAGGTGCAGGGACAGACTGCACAACATGAGGATATTGTAGTCTCATGGGGTTGACTTCACCACTTTCCAACTAGAGGGCAGGGCCTGTAGATGGTGGCAATCTTATGTTCTCGGCAGGCCAGTGGATTCTCCTCCCATCACCTAGGGGCAGCTCATTCAGTTATTCCTGGACAGGTATATCCCACCCTCTGAGAGGACAGAGCTGCGGTAACCAGTTCGAGCAGCTTGAGCTGAGTCAGATGTCAGTGACCGACTACGACGCGAAGTTTTCTGAGCTGTCTCGTCACGTACTTATGATACTTCCCACCAACGCAGGGAGAGTACGGAGATTTGTAGTAGGGTTTCACTCTGTTATTAGAGCCAACATGGCTCGAGAGGTGGAGTTAGGGACTCCTTATCAGCTAGTAGTGGAGATCTCCCGCAGAATTGAGGGCTCTCGTCTGAGGGGTAGAGAGTAGGGGCAGCAGGATAAGAGAGCTCGATTTTCTGGAGAGTGTTGAGGTGCTCCGGTAGGATTTATTTGGGAGGGACCAGCCCATAGGGCCCCCATATTCGGCACCACCACCACCTCCTCGAGGTGCTCCAGTGAGGCTTTATTTCAGTGTCATGCCGGAGAGTTCTTATCGTCCACCAGCTATTCAGGGTTCTTCCAGCGGGTATTCTGGTCAACAAGTTTCTTCTAGCGCCTACTTCAGTGCCATGCCAGAGAGTACATACCGTCCCCTAGCCATTCAGGGTTCCTCCGGTGGGTATTCCGGCCACTAGGGCCAGTCTTCAGGGCAGTAGTCTATGGTGCCGAGATGTTGTTACGAGTGTGGGGATCCAGGTCACATGAAGAGGTTTTGCCCCAGGATTCAGGGCAAGGCAGTGCAGCAGGGCCATCAGCCTATGATTTCAGCACCAGCAGCCCGGCCACCCAGAGGTGGAGGACAAGTGGGTAGGGGTCGTCCTAGAGGTGGAGGCCAGTTAGTGGGAGCTCAGCCAGCTGCTATTCAGTCGGGTGGAGGCTAGCCAGTCGGCGCTCCAGCCAGGTTCTATGCTTTTCCGACCATACCAGATGCATTGGCCTCAGATGTCGTTATCATAGGTATTATCTCCGTCAGCGGTAGGGAGGCTTCAGTATTATTTGATCCAGGGTCTACCTATTCATATGTATCATCTTTGTTTGCTCATTTCTTGGATGTTCCTCGTGAATATTTGGGTACTCCTGTTTATGTGTCCACTCCTGTGGGCGATTTTGTGGTTGTGAACCGGATCTATCGGTCCTGTCTGGTCACATTCTGTGGGTTCGAGACTAGGGCGGACCTCTTGTTACTTGATATGACCGACTTTGAAGTCATCCTGGGCATGGACTGGTTATCTCCGTATCACCCATCTTAGATTACCATGCCAAGACTTTTACATTATACATGCTTGAGTTGTCGAGACTAGAGTGGAGAAGTTCTTCAGTTAGTGCAGCTAGTTGGGTTATATCTTTTCTGAAGGCTCAACGTATGGTCGAGAAGGGTTGTTTGGCTTATCTCACTTAGGTGTGGGACACCACCACAGAGTCTCCGACGATCGATTCAGTGCCAATAATTCGGGATTTTGCCGATGTGTTTCCTTCTGACCTCCCAGGCATGCCACCAGATCGTGATATTGATTTTTACATTAACTTGGCTCCAGGCACCCAGCCGATATCCATTCCACCGTACCTTATGGCTCCGGAAGAATTGAAATAACAGCTCGAAGAGTTGCTAGCTAAGGGGTTTATCAGATCAAGTGTATCTCCTTGGGGTGCTCCAGTGTTATTTGTGAAGAATAAGGATGGAACTCTGCGGATGTGTTTTGACTACTTCCATTTGAACAAAGTTACCATCAAGAACAAGTACCCGTTACCGCATCGATGATTTTCTTGACCAGAAGGTGCGTGATGTATCATTCATGGTCGGCGAGAAGGTTCTCTTGAAAGTCTTGCCCATGAAGGGTATTATGAGGTTCGGGAAGAAGGGCAAGTTGAGCCCAAGGTTTATAGGCCCATTCGAGGTGTTGCGTCGATTTGGAGAGGTTGCTTATGAGCTTGCTCTACCTCCCATCTTATCAGGTGTTCATCCGATTTTTCACTTATCTATGCTCCGGAGGTACCACGCTGACTTGTCTCATGTGTTAGACTTCAGTACCATTCACCTAGATGAGAGGTTGGGATACGAAGAGGAGCGCCAGTTGCTATTATAGATAGGCAGGAGCGCCAGTTGAGGTCGAAGAGGGTTTTCGCCGTGAAGGTCTAGTAGAGGGGCCAACCAATCGAGAAGGAAACTTAGGAGTCCGAGGAGGACATGCAGAGAAGATATCCACACCTATTCATCACTCCAGGTATGATTATAGGCCCGTTCGAGGACGAACGTTTGTTTAAGAGGTGGAGAATGTAACGACCCGGCCGGTCATTTTTCTTTCTAGAACCCCGTGCCCCTAAATAAGACTTCTTGTACTTGCTTTTATTGATTTATGACTTGCGAGGATGGTTGGTTCGGTAATTGGAAAAGTTTTGGTTGGAATAGGAACACTTAGTTCCTTAAGGTTGGTCTTAAAGGCCAAGTTTGACTTCGGTCAATATTTTTAGTAAACGACCTCGGAATTGGGATTTGAAGGTTTTAATAGGTTTGTATGATGATTTCGGACTTGGGCGTATGTTCGGAACGGGTTTTGGATGACCCGAGGGCGTTTCGGCCCCAAATAGTGAAATGTGATTCTTGAAGTTCAAAAATTGAGGTTTGGAACGTGTTTTAGTGATATCAAGGTCCGAACGGAAATCCAAGATCGGGAATAGTTCTGTAGTGTTGTTTATGACTTGCTCGCAAAATTTGGTGTCGTTCCGAGCACTATAAGTATGTTTCGGCATGTTGGAAGTGAAATTAAGAACTTAAAGTTCATAAGTTGAATCGAATTGGTTTTAGGGGGCGATTCTTGGTTTTAGCGTTGTTTTGAGCATTCTGAGGGTTCAAGCGAGTATGTTTTATTATTTAGGACTTGTTGGTATGTTTGAACGGGGCCTCGGGGGGCCCGAATGTAATTCAGACGTCGCGCGAGGCGAGTGCCACCTCAAAGAGAGCTACTGGTGCAGCAGATCTGGTGCGACCGCACCTGCAATTGGCCAACCGCAAGTGCGAGACCGCAGATGCGGTCGAAGCTTCACAGATGCGGCCATCTAGGGGATGCCCAAGATCCGCATATGCGGTCCCTTCTTTGCAGAAGAGGAGCCGCAGGTGCGGGACCCCCTTTCACAGGTGCGATCCATGCCATCCCCTCCCCTTTCCGCAGATACGGACCTTGATCCGCAGAAGCGAGACCGCAGGTGCGGTCCACTCATCGCAGGTGCTAAATCACTAGAGGCAGTGAGGTCATTTTAAATCGAGACTTAGGATCATTTAAGGGAATTTATCACAACCTTGGGCGATTTAGGAGCTCCCAAAGCAGAGATTTCGACTTAGCACCTTGAGGTAATGTATTTCCTACTTAGTGTGAGTTTATTACTTTGTTTTTGGGTAGATTAACACCTAAAGATTAGTGAAAATTATGGGTTTAGGTTAAAACCTAGGGTTTTGATAAAAATAGGATTTAACCATGAAATTTATTATGGAATCTAGTAAAAATCACATATTATTGATCCTTGCGTTTTGGGTAACAACTTTTTTTAAGAATTTCTGAAAATCCGAGCATGTGGGCCGGGGGTGAATTTTTGAAATCTTACAAATTGGCTTGGGTAATCATTTAAATGGTAGAATTATGAACTTTCGAGCATAGATTGACTAGTTTATGTAATGTTTGGCTAGTTTCGAGTTGTTGGGCGTCAAATTTGGAGGTTTGAGCGCATTCTTGAGTCGGGAAGTTGGTTTTATACGAGGTAAGTCTCCTTTCTAACCTTGTAAGAGGGAATTGTCCCCATAGGTGAAATAATTTATTATGTGAACAATTGTGGGGGACTACCTACGTACTAGGTAACGAGGATTCGTGCGTAGTGACTATGCTTGCCATGTCCGGGTAGTTTAGGCTTGCACCATGCCTTGTGAACATTACTAATTGATTTATATGTGTGGTCATCATTGAGTAAAGGTTTACATCAATATCTTAAGAATTTAAAGGTTTCTAGTAAGTCATTGATTTGAAAAATGAATTGAGAAGAATGAGTTATGTTTATGTGAAAATGCTTTGCAATTATATTCCGCGAGCGGGTGATTTCCTCCACTACTCTCATGGGAGCGGGCGTTCGCCTCGGTAGGTTAATAGATGATTCTATGGTTTGCGTCGTTCGACCCTTCGGCAGTGCACATTTACTTTTCTTGTTGATCGGGTTGTACGTCATCGGCATAATATGCGCGTGTTAATTTGCTTGGGTATTTTCCTGTGATTGCCGAACCGTTAAAAAGGCCTTGAAGAATAAATTTGTAACCTGTTTAATAGGAGTTGGCACCTAAATATACCTATGGAAATATTTGTCATTTCTTGTCCTTATTGTTATTCATCTTTGATATTCATGCTTAGCCTTATAATTAAATAAATTGATTTGGCCCTAGTGAGGGTCAAGTCGACCTCTCATCACTACTTCTTAGAGATTAGACTGGATACTTACTGGGTACATGATGTTTATATACTCATGCTACGCTTCTGTACTTAATTGTACAGGTTCTGAGGCAGGTGTATCTGGTTATCAGCCTGGAGCACATTCCTGACTTCACGAGATCAGAGATTCCACGGTGAGATGCCCCTCTTGATGTCGTTCAGCAGCACGTTGGAGTCTTCCCTTTTTGTTATTCTGTCTATATTCTCCCAGACAGTAGGATAGACGCGTTCTTTTGATTCCTTCTACTAGATGCATGTATACTTATGACACTAGTTCCTGGCACACACATTGGTAGACTATTCTTTTGGGATGTAATTATTTAAATTTAACTTATTGATCATTGCAAGTAAATTTGCTTCGATATTTATCATTTTCTCATGCTTGTGAATAAAACATTTGAGTAACGTTGATAAGTTTTTTTTTATAAAAACTAAATGGAACTCACTAGAATAATTATGTTGGCTTGCCTAACATCGGCGTTGGGTGCCATCGCAACCTAGATTAGGATTTGGGTCGTGACAAGTTTTTTCTTAACCCGAATTTTAGTTTTTTTTGTCTATGTAAATCCTGTCACACTACAAGGAATTAGATATTCAGCAGCAATTAATTAGCAGCAATAGCTTAACTACCGCTATTTTATATTCTAGAGTAACTAATTATCGGCAGTTAACCTTTAGCTGGGAAAAGAATACTTTTTAGTGGACAAATATATATATATTATTCCAGAAAGAGAAAACTAACTTTTTCAGTTCAAGTTGTGTGGACTCCAATTCTCTTTAGTTTTCCTCCAATTAGTCTCTAAATTCCCCAATTCATATCTCAAACCTACGATCTCCCCGTCTCTCTCTCTCTCGCTCTCTCTCTCTCTCTCTCTCTACATTTCTTTTCCTCTGATCGGTGGGTATCTCTCCAATTTAACTTTGCTTTTCTTTGATCTACTTCCCAATTTTTTGATTTAATCAATTACCGATAAATATTTTTGCAACAAGAAAAATGTATTGCCACTAAATTCGTCTTTTAGCGTAGTAAAGTAATCCTGTTATACACCCAAGATCAAAATAAAGAACGCATAAATTCTTTAAGAACAATGAATACACCAAAACCTTTATTTTCTGTTTTTGTAATTTCTTTCCAACACTTTGCAACAAGATGATGACCAACTACTACATACATAGACCTTGAAAATATTTTGTATCAATTGGTGGGCCTCTGTCATCTTCGGAAAAGAATAAGTGATAGTACATAAAAGAGTAAATTTTTGGCGCCCAATTTTGTGTCACCTATTGAATTTGTACTCACTTTTTAAAAAAGTTTATCCAATACCCTACTTTTGGGTAACATCGCATATATACACTTTTCTCTTCTTCTTCTTTGTTGCTACTTCTTCTTTGTGCTAAGGGTTTCTTCTTAGTTGCAAAATATGTTTGCTAAATTTATTTATTTTTGATAATTTGATTATTGGGATTTATTCGTTATGACATTTGGTTTAGAAACTATGTATTGGATTGTTGAAATTCGAAGAGCAAGTTTATGTTTCAGAACTTAAGATTCAAAATCTGAAGTTGTATTAAAGAGATTGAACAACTTAAGATTTTTCTGAAGTTTCATTTGAAAGATAGAAGACTTCATATTTGATTTTCTAAGTTGTATTGAAGAGATTGAGCTACTTAAGATTCGAACTTTTGAAATTGCATTGTAAGATAGAAGAACGTCGGATTTGATTCCAAAAGTTGCATTGAAGAGATTGAAGTACTTTAGATCCGAACGGATATACTTTGCAAAATTTTGTGCAATGTGGATATAACTTCAATTGTGGCTCCAAAAATTGGTATATATGAAAATGCCCTTTCACGACCCAATTTTCCTCCGTAGGATATCGTGACGGAACCTAGTCTCTAAGACTAGGAAATCCTAACAAAACATGCGGAATATAACTGAAATGACAAATAACTCCCAAATACTCAACAATTTAACATAAAGAAACATACAATTTCCCAAAACCTACCAAATACAAGTCACAAGCTCTAAATAGTAGTACTGAATAATCCTACACATCAACCTCTATAAAAGGAATAAAAAAAATAGAATAGACTAGGTAGAGGGGGACTCCGAGGCCTGCGAACGCCAATAGGTATACCTTGAAGTCTCCGAAGCTGAGCTCTTGTCAGTACCTGGGCTGGTAGAAGGTACCTGGATCTGCACAAAAATATGTGCAGAAGCGTAGCATGAGTACACCATAATGGTACCCAGTAAGTGATATGCCTAACCTCGGTAGAGTACTGATGTAACGACCCGGTCGGTCATTTTGAGAATTCAAGTTCCTTTTGGCAGCATAAGGTCTTGTACATACTCGTATGGTGATTTCGGGCTGAGGAGCGCGTCCGGAATGTGTTTTGGAGGTCCGTAGTAGATTTAGGCTTGAATTGGCGAAAGTTTAATTTGTTTGGGCGATTTCGGTCGGCAGTGGAAATTTTGATATCGAGCCCGGAATGGAACTCCATAAGTGGTAGGTTCGTAGTGTCATTTGTAACTTTTTTGTGAAATTTAAAGTCATTCGGTCAAGTTTTGATATGTTTAGGCATTTTTCATAGAATATGGAAATTCAGAGTTCTGTATGCTTGAATTCATGCTCAATTCATGTTTTATGTTGTTCGAGGTGGTTTGAAGGATCGACTAAGTTTGTATGGTGTTATAGGATTGGTTGGTATGTTTGGTTGAGGTACTAGGGGACTCGGGAGTGTTTCGGCTGGTTAACGGATTTGTTTTGGGAGTTGCTGATCTGCTAGTATTTGGAGTTCTAGTGTTTTTCACACCTGCGGATGGGTAGCCGCAGGTGCGAGGTCGCAGGCGTGGAAGGTAAGCCCGCAAATACGGAATTGGGGAGCCAGGACAGAGGCGCAGGTGAGAGGTTTTGGGAGCACCTACGAGCTCGCATGCGCGTGACCTTAAGCACAGGTGCAAAGATGTGGGAGTTAGTGATTTTCACATGTGCGTCTGGTTGGACCACAGGTGCGAGATGCGCAGGTGCAAAAAATGGCCGCAGGTGCGAGGATCATTGGGCAGAAAAGAGGTTGAAATCGAGGGTTAGTTCATTTTCACTTCATTTTTTATTTTAGCTCGGGAGAAGGCGATTCTTTGAGAGACTTTCAGAGGAATCTCATGGATAACGATTTCTTACTCATATTTGGTTTTATTACATTAATCTATTGTAGTTTTCTTCATTTAATCAAGGGAATTGAGTGGGAAATGAGGGGAAATGGGAGGAAAAATTCCCCAATCAATATTCTGAGTTTTGAGCGGGTTTTAGGCATCGGATTGAGATGATTCTTGTACGAGTGGTCTCGTGAGTGAATGTGTGTTGTAAATTTGTAAGTTTTACCCGATTCCGAGTCGTGGGATTGGGGATACTTTTTGGGCGTTTTTCCTATTTTCTTGCCTTAGCTTTGAATTCATTAGCTAAAGTAGTTACTTGTAGTTATATTTACATTATGCAATTGATTTGATTAGACTTGGGCCATTCGAAGTTGGATACTCATGGCAAGAGTGTGGTTTCTGATTTGATTTGAGCGGTTCGAGGTAAGTATCTTGCCTAACCTTGTGTGGGGGAACTACCCCTTAGGATTGAGTCTTCTATGTTGATTGTAGTCCGTGTACGCGAGGTGACGAGTGCGTTCTCAGACTTATTTGAGAGAATTTGGACTTTTAGGGTTCTTAGGTCCTTATATTCACCGTATATGAAGTTTCTCTTGATATGTTTCAATTCCTATCTGCTAGTTTCACCTCTACATGCTTTGATTAGAGATAATTGCTTTAGGATTCACTCTTACTGTCCACTTGACTCTAGTTTGACTTCAGTGAAGATTTTACCTTCTCTATTGTCATGCTATATTCTCATAACTGCTTATCTTTAATTGAAATTATTATTATCTCATCCTATAGTTGTTTAATCTTCATTGGAATTTTTATTTTTATTTTTGCTTACCCTTATTTGAATTGTTGAAAATCCCTCGTAATAACTCAACCTGAAAAAAGGGTTTGGATAACCTATATCCTAGCTGACTTGCCTTTATTTGGAACTATTTGACTCGTGTTGGCTTCTTATTTTTGACTTGAATATTGTGGAATCATTGCTACATTCTTTGCTTTACTCGTATTAAGTTGTTGTCCTTGCGCCTAGAATTTTTTACTTTGATTATTCCTTGTGAATGAGTTTTACCATTCTTTGTGATTAAAGTTCTTGAGTTGATTTACTTGTCGTACTTTGCATTATTGTCATTGTTGCTTTTGCACTTGATGTGATGATGTACGAGGTTTCTGTCGTGTTATAGTTGTTATCTCTGTTGGTCCCACTGCATATTTATTTTGGGACTACAGACGTATTTCGGGAGATCCCCCAGCACTGTATATTTTTTTGGGACTACGAACGTATTCCGAGGAATCCCCCTATACTGCATAATAAATTTGGGACTACGTACATATTCCAGGAGATCCCCAGCACTGCATATTTATTTTGGGACTATGGACGTATTCCGGGAGATCCCCTATACTGCATAATAAATTCGGGACTAGGGTACGGGATCCCAATAGACTCCGCTATTGATATATCTGTGTTTAGAGCTGTTAATTTGTCTATGCTTAGGTGTCACAGGGTGACCTATACTCGAAGGATATTTACTTGAAGAGTGGTATTTGAAAAGCATTTATCTTGAAGAAACTATATTTGAAAGACATTTATTTGAAAAGATATTTGAAAAGCATTTATCTTGAAGAAACTATGTTTGAAAGACACTTATTCGAAAAGTATATTGAAAAGCATTTATCTTGAAAGAATTGTGATCGAAGGACATTTATTTGGAAAGTTCATATTTGAAAAGTAATTATCTTGAAAGAACTATGTTTGAAGGATATTTATTTGAAAACTCTATATTTGAAGGAAGTATATTTCAAAAGAATTTCCCATTGCAAAGAATTTTACTCTAAAACCCTCAATTTAAAAACTTACCGGTGAAAGTTTACACTTGAAGGATTTGACTGATTTATTGGGGTTGTTGGCTAAGGCCTGATGTGGAAACTATTGCAGTGCGGAGTTATTATTTGCCCTTACTGTATTGTGATTTTCGGATTTGGGTTGTGTTCCCGTCTATCCTTTTGTGTCTTATTATGGTGTTCCGCTATTACTTGATGTTTTTCCTTCCTTATTGTGGTTGCTACGTTGTTAGTCATATCGTGTAGTCATTAGATATATGCCATGTTCTGTCATTCATATACTTATGCTTGTTCAATTTATTAGACCAGTGGGTGTCTTGACTAGTCCTCGTCACTACTTCACCGAGGTTAGTCTTGATACTTATTGGGTACTGCTGTGGTGTGCTCATACTACACTTCTGCACATTTTTGTGCAGATCCAGGTATTGATCGTTAGTAGATGTGCGGATCCTTGCTGAGGAGACTCAAGGTAAACCTGATGCTGCGTTCGCCGGCTTCGGAGTTACCTTCTTACTTTGTATTCAACTGCTATTGCTCCTTTCCATACAGTTGTATTTAGAAGTTGTAGCAAAATCTTTAGAGCTTATGACTTGTACTACCAGTTTTGGGAAATTGTAAATTTTGTAAGCATTTCTATATCAAGACTGTCAGATTTTCTTTATTATTGTTGTTAGTCAGTAAATGTTAGGCTTACCTAGTCCCTAAGACTAGGTACCATCACGATACCTAACGGAGGGAAATATTGGGTCATGTCGAGTTGGTATCATAGCTCTAGGTTTATAGGTGCTACGAGTCAAAAGCGAGTTTAGTAGAGTCTTGCGTATTGGTACGGAGACGTCTGTGCTTATCTTCGAGAGGCTACGGAACTAATAGGACAATTTCACTTCTTTAATTCCTATCGTGCGAGTTCATTCATCTCGAAATTTGAACTTTTATCGTTCAATTATCTCACAGATGGTGAGGACACGAGTTGCAGTTCTTGATGATGTTACCCCCGGGGTAGATGTCGCTAGGGGAAGAGGTAGAGGCCGATGAGGAGTACGTGTCGCAGCTATAGCACCTACCAGAGCAGCAGTTGAGGAGCCGCCAGTAGCTCCAGTTTGGAGGCAGGTACCGGAGGCACCTACTGTTACCCCCGGCCTTCAGGAGACTTTAACACATTTCTTGAGCATGTTTGGTACATTGGCTTAGGTGGGGTTGATTCTGGTTGCACCAGCTACTTCACAGACCGGGGAAGGTGACCAGACTCCATCCGCTCTCACTGTAGAGCAGCGAGTTCATGTTGGTCATGTTCCATGTGTCATGGTGACACAGTCTGTGACTCCAGTTCAGCTTATGGTCAGAGCAGCAGCATCTGAGGGAGAGAAGCTTAGATTTGCAAGGTTCAAGATATATAAACCTCCTACATTTAACTCTTTGGCTTCAAAGAGTGCACAGGGTGGAGTACCATAGCATCCTCCGCACTATGGATATTGTTGAGACGAGTGGGGTTGCTTTTACTACGTTCCAGCTTAAAGGAGCGACTAATCAGTGGTGGCGGACATATGAGTTGGGTAGTCGTCCAATGCAGCTTCACTTACATGGAGTCAGTTTTCAGAGATGTTCTTGAGAGAGTTTGTGCCCCAGTTCCTGCGGGATGCATGGCGCGTAGAGGTTGAGAAGTTACGTTAGGGCACTATGTCAGTATTAAAGTATGTCGTCAGATTCAGTGATTTGGCAAGACATGCACCTGCTTTGGTCGCTACAGTTAGAAGGCGAGTCAGTAGATACATTGAAGGGCTCAGGAATGATATTCGGTTCAGCATGGCTCGAGAGTTGGAGTTTATACGTTTTGTTTCAGCAGGTGGTAGGGGTCTCTACAGTTAGAAGGCGAGTCAGTAGATTCATTGAAGGGCTCAGGAATGATATTCAGTTCAGTATGGCTCGAGAGTTGGAGTCATACATTTTGTTTCATCAGGTGGTAGGGATCGCTCGCCCGTTAGAGGGCATGTGGGACCGAGAGCGAGAGGAAAGACGAGATCAGGAGAGAGAGTAAAGGGAGGCGAGGAGGCCTCATAGACGGGAGAGATCTGTTGGTCCGTATTTTTTAGGTAGGGTACGTCATGGTAGAGGTTTTGTGGGTTAGCCAGTTATGTTTGCACGTCCGACTTCGTGCAGTGTTTCAGGTGCTCATGGGTCTCGGAGTACTCGTACTACACAGTTTCTACAACCACGTCGGCATAGGGGTTGCTTTGACTGTGGAGATATCATCCACATGATGAGAGACTATCCCAGATTCCAGGCAGGAGCGTTATAGCTAGGTATTCAGGCAAGTAGGAGGCGCCCAAGAGGGGGAGGCCCCCGTTGATGTGTTTCATATATTAGGCTTGAGGCCGTTGGTCTAGATATTATCATACTGGTATGTTTTGAGCTGTTGCATAGGGTCAACATTTGTATTTCATTATAGTCCTGCTGACCAGGACGAGTCCTCTTATTTGTTGCTTCATTTATGAGTGAGTTTCATGCTTTAGACTCTATTTTCCTGTTTGCTCTTGTTGAGAGATTCCATGAGTGGTAGCACGTGTCTGTCATTTCTCTTATTCATCATTGAGGGTGGTGAGACTAGAAGTGAGTCCCTGTTGTTCATCATGGTAGTTTTGATGTGATTTCGTGAGTATTTTGGTTCGAGCCGTGATTTCTATGCTCCACCGGTGTGGGAGACAGCACGTGTTGTAATTTTATTGACGGAAATTATCTAGTGAAATGTTCCCATTAGTTTGATGTATATCCTAGTTTTGATTCAGAGTTTAGGGGAGGCCCTAGTGATTTCATGTGATTTGATGTGCTCGAACCGGGTTGTGTATCGCGGTGGAAGTTATATCAGGATGAGATCCTTGTGATTTTTGCATATATTTTGATTTTTCCTTGTGTTGATTCATAGAATAGTATTGTTAGAGAGTTGTGCCAACCGGTCTTGTTTGATAGTTCTCTTATGTATTTTTCTCTGCGTATTCAATCGATTTCATTCTATGCTTCTTGAATTATAGCTTGCGGGTTGTGTGCCGGTGGTGTTAGTTTTGTCTTGGTGATTTGGGTGTCTAATTATGAGGCCTTCGTGTTTCTTGCGTCGTTATCAGTATTATGGAGGTTTGAAACAAAGTTCTATAAGATATGAGGCTAATTGTCGGTGTTGAATTGATTTTGGGCAGCTGTTGTGATCAGAAGTGTTATTATAAGCCTATGTGTGGTGTATTATGTTGTGTGGTCGTACCTTGTGGGTGTAAGCATGAGTTGATGCAGCTGGTTGAGACTGATACCGGATATGGATTTAGAATCGGATCTTTTGGAAATGAATGGAAGGTGAGAATTTGAGGTATGAGGCTTATCGGTGGTGGTAGAAAGGCTAAATTGTCGTTGAGATGGTCTCGTGAGTGAATATGTATTCTAAATTGGTAAGTTTTACCTGATTCTGAGTCGTGGGCCCAGGGAGACGTTTTGGGCATTTTTCCTACTTTCTTGCCTTAACTTCGAATTCATTAGCTAAAGTAGTTACTTGAAGTTATATTTACATTATGCAATTGATTTGATTAGATTTGGGCCATTCGGAGTTGGATACTTATGGAAAGAGCATGGTTTCGGATTTGATTTGAGCGGTTTGAGGTAAGTATCTTGCCTAACCTAGTGTGGGGGAACTACCCCTTAGGATTGAGTCTTCTATGTTGATTGTAGTCCGTGTACGGGGGGTGACGAGTGCGTTCTCGGACGTATTTGTTAGAAGCTGGCCTTTTAGGGTTCTTAGGTCCTTCTATTCACCGTGTATGAAGTTGTTCTTGATACGCTTGAGTTCCTATCTGCTAGTTTCACCTCTCCATGCTTTGATTAGAGATAATTGCTTTTAGGATTCACTCTTACTGTCTACTTGACTCTTATTTGAGTTAACTGAAGATTTTACCTTCTCTATCGTCATGCTATATTCTCATAAATGCTTATCTTTAATTGAAATTATTATTATCTCATCCTATAGTTGTTTAATCTTAATTGGAATTTTGATTATCTTTTGTTGGTTACCCTTATTTGAATTGTTGAAAATCCCACGTAATTGCTCAACCTCAAAAAGGGGTTTAGATAACCTATATCCTAGCTTACTTGCCTTTATTTGGAGCTATTTGACTCGTGTTGGCTTCTTATTGTTGACTTGAATGTTGTGGAATCGTTGCTATATTCTTTGCTTTACTCTTGTTAAGTTGTTCTCCTTGCGCCTAGCATTCTTTACTGTGGTTATTCCTTATGAATGAGTATCGTTCTTTGTGATTAAAGTTCTTGAGTTGATTTACTTGACGTACTTTGTATTTCTGTCATTGTTGTTTTTGTACTTGATGTGGTGATGTACGAGGTTTCTGTCATGCTATAATTGTTATCTATGTTGGTCGCGCTGCATATTTATTTTGGGACAACGGACATATTCCGGTAGATCCCCCTGCACTGCATATTTATTTTGGGACTATGGACATATTCCAGAAGATCCCCCTATACTGAATAATTATTTTGTGACTACGAATGTATTCCGGGAGATCCCCATGTACTGCATATTTATTTTGGGACTACGGACGTATTCTGGGAGATCCCCCAGCACTGCATATTTATTTTGGGACTACGGACGTATTCCGGGAGATCCCCATGTACTGCATATTTATTTTGGGACTACGGACGTATTCTGGGAGATCCCCCAGCACTGCATATTTATTTTGGGACTACGGACGTATTCCGGGAGATCCCCCTGTACTGCATAATAAATTTGGGACTACGGGACGGAATCCCGGTAGACTCCCCTGTTGATATATCTGTGTTCAGAGCAGTTAATTTGTCTATGCTTAGGTGTCACAAGGTGACCTATACTCGAAGGATATTTACTTGAAGAGTGGTATTTGAAAAGAATTTATCTTGAAGAAACTATGTTTGAAAGACATTTATTTGAAAAGCATTTATCTTGAAGAAAC
>MDKI01167443.1:0-42147 GCA_005239505.1 Nicotiana paniculata
CAGATTTATATTTGCAACGCCCGTTTAGTCTTTATAGAAGACATAGTTGAGCGTGATCACTCTCTCACAACTAAAACTCTCTATTCTATCTTTTGTGCTACTTGCTATTACTCTAAGTTAGCCGGTTGCAAGCCAAGGCTAACTATTACACATCTCTTACTTCCTACTTTGTGTTACTGCCTTCACTTCACTGGTATGTCCTAATTCAAATTTCAGTTCTCAAACCAACATATTTCTATTACTGTTGGAATTCATTGTGTTTCTTATATGCTTTTATTTACTATTTTGTTGTTCAACATGTAACTAAAATCCTGAACTCCATTCACATGTTAAGTTATACTTTATTTTTCATAACCAACATGTCTTTATGTACTTGTTACATGTTCTTATGTGAATCCCTCTATGCCTATGTTTCTACATTACTTTGATTAGGGTGTACTCTACTGTCTTAAATTGTTCGGTATTGTTGTGTTAGTCTAATCCTATACCCTACTGTATCCCCAATCCCCTGAATCCTTAGGAACTTATGATTGTGTACCTATGCCTATCTATGCCTTCTACATGCTTTCCCTCACACGCTCTGTATTTGTCCCTCAAATCCCATTACCCCTGTTTGTGGGTGATTGACTGTTATTGGTCCTTTGTGTGATGCTGAATTTGTTTGGTGTATCTGCTCTTTCAGTTTGTTTTAGTGGTTAAACTTTTAGTTATAAAAAAACTATTTCAATTAAGTCTTTTTTCCAAAAATGTTTTCCTACTCAAAGTTTTCAAACTATGTCAAGAACTCTCACTCTACTCTTAGACCCTTTAAGTTCTGCCCCCTTTGTGTGAGCATTGCTTTGGGACCCTTGAGCTCCCTCTGAACTTTGACACACAAAGGTTGGCCCTTACACACTACACTTACTCTCTACTATATCTATGAAATTTGGGTGTGAGCACTGCCCGGGATCCCTTGAGGTCCTTAGGGAACTCTGACCCACCCGGATTGTGAGAAATGTTGTGAAACAATACTTGGCATCGAGGACATGGAGATGTGGGCCTATACTGTAGGCTCCCTATAGTTAACTTCTTATTTTCTCTTATTTCATTTATGTAATTCATATCCAATGGTTTGTAATAATTATTTGTAAACAACTCTGGGGTTGGATAGTGAAATGGGAGGGTACTATGTACGATGTAGCGTAATCAACGGTAGAAATCATACTTCCTAGGTTTACTTTCTTCTGTGTGCAGTAGACTCCATGTTTAGGCTTAACACATACCATGCATCAGATATCATGCTCCCAAGGGTTTATATGTACTGTTTTCAGCATCTCATCATCACTTAGAACTTTTGTCTCTAAGGAAAATAATAACATCAACATAGACTGTCTTTATGTGATTCTGCCTATTCTAAACCTCATTTAGAAATCCTGTCTTAGGGTAAATGTGTTAACACAAGCTGTTATTTATGCAAACATCATGCTACAACCACACTTCATACTTAGAAATCCTGCTTTAGGTAAACAACATTAAAACAAAATATCACTTCTGCCTATTCTGAAACTGTGCATAATTTGATGTGCATTTAGAAATCCTATTTAAGTTATTTTGTATGTTGTTGCATTAGATATCATGTTCTAGGATCGCACTCGCCTAATTACACTTAGTCTAACTACCGAGTATGAAACAGTTACCCTGTTCTAACAACTAGTAACTAATCTCTCCATATTATGCCATACTTAGAACTGCATGCTCTTAGGTATAACAACCTAAAACTGTGAATAATTCTGAACAATTGTTGCATATGATCCCACGCCTAGGCAAGCCTTAGGTAATCAACCATAAAAAATAAAACTGGAATTGTCTCTTGTGACTATTGTTTAACTGTCAGCATGTTTAAAACGAATAGGCCAAACTGATTAGGACTTCCTTTCTGAGTTATGCAATAAATCTGCCATCTCTGTTGTCACCACTTAGATACCATGCTTAGGATCTGAATTAAAACCCATACCTAAATTGTGTTTGAGTCATGCTGATTCTGTGCATTATTTGTGGAGGTCTTTGAGCCCCTTTTCTGTTTATGTGTTATCCCCTATCTGTAGTCCTATTTGTTTCTTTATGTGTCGCATTAGTATTTTACCTTTAAACCTGAGGGTCTGCCTAGAAACCTCCCTTGTAGGATAGAAGTCCTAAATTCCTCCGGGACTAATAGGAAGGAACGATAACAACATGTAAAAGAGGTCGTAACCAACACTAGCTTTAGTTACCTTCACGGGGTGGGAAGGGGTAGATATGGATATGATGACCGGTGTGTTAATACCACGTGTAGCTCCTCTTTGAGGAGTGTCATACAAGGTATTGCATTGATGTGATCCATATTATAAACAAACATAGGATACCCATTTACTCCCATAAACATGCCTAGATTATAATTCTTTTCAAAATCTAGCTTTTCCATTAACTGTTTCCAAACCTATTTGTACTTAGACTTAAATCCCCTATTATTTGAACCATATTTGTTTATTTGCTAATTGTACAAAATTCACAAAAGCTATTTGGCCGGGAACCACACTTGTGGATCCTGAGGGGTGCCTAACACCTTCCCCTTAGGATAATTTCAAGCCCTTACCCTGTCTCTGATTATCAAATATAGTTATAAATGAACCCCCTTGATAGGTGCCCTAACGCACCTTAAAATCGTTAGGTGGCGACTCTTCAAAAATGAAAACCCATTCCCAAAAGGAACGAGTTCTCTCAACCAATGTCATAAACCCTCTCAAATCGGCCCCGAAAGGAGTGCTTGGGGAAAAAGAGGGCTCGACACCCTCGGCCATAATTAAGTATAGGTTACATTCAACTTTGTTTGAATTAACACGTACTCGGCCCTCGTCCATAACTAAGTAAAGGTTACATTCGACCTTGCTCGAATTAACACCTATTTGGCCCTCTACATAATTAAATAAAGGTTACATTCAACCTTGTTCGAATTAACTAAGTACAGGTTACATTCGACCTCGTTCGAATTAACACCAATTCAGCCCCCAGCCATAACTTAGTACGGGTTATATTCGACCTCATTTGAATTAACACCTATTCAGCCCTCAACCATAACTCATTCGACTCATTTGAATTAACACCTATTCGGCCCCCAATACGAGTTACATTGGACCTCGTTCGAATTAACTAAGTACATGTTACATTCGACCTTGTTCAAATTAACACCTACTCCTCCCTCGGCCATAACTAAATAAATAATACATTCAACCTCGTTTGAATTAACACCTACTCGGATCTCGATCATAATTAAACATGCGATATGTCCGACCTCATTCGAACCAATACCTACTGGCCCTCATCCATGATAAAAAAAGTTTTGTTTCAACCTCGTTCAACATACTTGAACTGTGTATTTACGACTAAGGTGACCAAGTAGCAAAACAAAAGAAAGAGGCATACAAACTCAAATAAAAGAAAAGAATAAAGCACGAACAATAGAAGTGACATCTCATACTTGGAATTTACAAAGGCTAGAACAGGCACCTACAAAAAATATGTATACAAGTCATCACTCGATCGCCTAGGACATCTCCATCTTCCTCTCTGCCACCGTTGTCTCCATCGGGATACTCATCCTCATACCAGGCGTCCTATAAATCTGATCCATGCCCACATACTTCTGTCATCACTAGCCTCTAGTGTAGCAGGATCATCTCCACAAGCAATCTGAGCTATACGTTCCTTAGCACGATCATCCTCGAAGTCGGTCTCTGAAATTGTCCTTGTCCTATAAGATCCCTAAATATATCCAGTTAGGCCTCGGCGTCAATCAGCTTCTCATACAGATCCTACGGAATATCAGGAAAAGAAGAAGTGTGAGAAGAAGTCAGCTGAGCAAATAACTGCGTCTTCTCGGCCTCGAGAGCCACAACTCGGTCTCCAAGGCCTGAAGCCTCTTTATAAATCTCCCCTATTCGCTCGTCAACCCGCTCCTCTGTAATCCTGGGCATCTTTAAAGCACTCTCCCGCTCAAAAGAAAGAACGCGGACCACGATCTACAAAGCTTCCATTTTTCTCGCCCTCCAACCGGGCCAACTCAGCCTTCTCCCACTCTACTACCTTCTCAATGACCTCTCCACTTAGAGTGCCCATTTTGTTTTGACACTCCTCGATCTCGGCATGCAGCAATACCACTTGGGCTTGAAGATCAGCACATTATGCCTCGACCCGCTTGATCACTTCAAGTTCATCTTACTTATCCCTCAACGCCCCCTCGAGAATCTACATTTTCCAATGACTCTAACCGACTCGTGTTGCACCCCCCCCCCCCCCCCCCTTTTCCTTAGCGTAGATCGGGGTTTATGACATTTTGACAACTCTTTTTAAAGGAAAAGGGTTAAAAGAAGAGTCGCCACTTAACGATTTTTAAGGTGTGTAAGGGAACCCAGAGTAATTAACTCATGAGACTAGTTTGCATTACAAGAGTTTGGGTAAGGGCTTGAAATTATCCCAAGGGGAAGGTATTAGGCACCCCTCAGGATCCACAACTGTGGTTCCTGGCCAAATGGTTTCGTGAATTTTGGACAATAAGAAAATAACAAGTACGGATCACATAAGAGGGGATTTCAAGTAAGTATTGAGGTTACTAAAATTTGGAAGAGACCAAAATAAACATTTTGAGAGAAAAGATATCCTAGGTTTAAAAAATATGGATCACATCAGTGCAATACCCGATAGACACTCCTCAGAGAGGGGCTACACGTGGTATAAGCGCATCGGTCATCATATCCATATTCTACCCTTTCCCACCCCGTGAAGGTAATTAAAATCTGTGTTGTTCACAAACTCTATTGCGTTCTATTACCCGTCACATCCTATCAGTCTCAGAGGAGGTTAGGACCAATATCCTAAAAAGGGAAGTACTAGGCTGACCCCTAGGTTTAAAGGATAAAATTCTAAGTGAAAAGCAAAGACAATTAGGACTGCAAAATATGGAAAATACATAAAGGCAAATATGAGGCTCAAACATTCCTCCACAAGTTATGCACATAATTAGCATGACTCAAACACGAGTAAGGTCTTTTAGCTTCAGAACCTAAGGCGTGATATCTAGGCGAGAATACAATAGCTAGGCAGTTTTATTACTGAATTTTAGAGAAGGGATTTTACCAATTTCTGACTACTCATTTTAACCTGTTATTAGCCAAAGCAGTATACATAATAGGGCTATTTCAATTTTTACAAGTTTAATACCTAAGGCTTACCTAGGCGTACTAAAAATAAACTGCTCCAGTTACAATGCTCTAAATGCCCAGCTTTTGGAAAATAGTTACTAAACAGATGGTGAATCTATTTTAATCAGGCTAGAGGTATTAAGTGGATATGAATGCAATCCTAAAATGCATGGTATCTAATTCAAATAAGGTGCAGAATAATGCAGGACCTACACATGATGTTCTAAATGCATATGTGCTCAGTGTAAGAACTTATTTTAGAAAGATCTATTTATTAACACATTTTGACTTAAAGCAGAACATAGTAGTTTCCAAGAAATCTGATTCTTTCTTAGATTGCTGAACCTAATACATGATTTTTCTAGGCGTTCGTAGTAGTGTATGCAGTGATGCAAAGTTTATTTTTTTAACACAAGATTTTATCATAAGTAACATGTTGAAAATAATATCCTAAGAGACATGATTTCTAGATGCAAAATTGATAATGGTTAGTATTATTATTTAGCCTAGCAAAGAAGGATTTCTAGGTGATGCAATTATGAGAAAAACTGAAGCAGTAACATTTTAACAGCCTCTTTTGTTGTTATTTATCCTTTGAACATGATTTTAAGTGGATATAAATAGGATGAGATGCTGAAAAGAAATAAACCTAGTTATCATGGAGTCTAATGCATGAACGACATGTTATCCTAAGCATGGTGACTATTGCACGTATAGGAAAAGTAAACCTACAAGCATGGTTTCTACCCGTGCCTATACTAAACATGCATATTCCCCACCTATTTCACTATCCAGCCCCATAATCGTTTTTACAATTATTTATTACAGACCAGTGTTGCACAAATTATCTGAATAAAATAAGAAAATGAAGAAGCTACACTATAGGGAGCCTACCAATAGGCTCAAGTCTCTAGATCCTTAATGCCATATGCCATAACCTTTCATAACCCGGGTGTATCAGAGTTCCTAAGGACCTCGGGGGATCCCATGCAGTGCTCACACCCAAGTACTCTAGCCAAGAATGAGTAAGTGCAGTATGGAATGTCAGCCTTCTGTGTCAGAGTTCAGTGGGTACTCAAATGGTCCCCAAAGCAGTGATTACACGAAGGGGGCTGAACTTAAAAAACTAGGAGTAGAGTGAGATGTGCTTCATACTTTAGGAAGTGTAAAACATGGTTGAAAACAGTTTGAAAAGAAGAGGGACTTTTAATAAAGATCAAATTTTCAGAATAAGGATTCAATCGTTAATAAAAAACAGCTTGCAAAACGAAATGAACAAAACCAGCATCACATTAGGGACCCCGGGATGGTCCACCAATCACAAACAAGGGGAAATGTCTGAGGGACAAGTACACAGCCTGTGAAACATGCAGCTTTACATATAAACACATATTCAAAAGAAGGGGGGTTTCTAAGGGTTCAGGGACATGACTAAGTGTCAAATTAGAGCAACATATCAACCAAACAACTAATATCATGACTGAGTTAACATATTAGTCATAAGCATGGAGATACATATAAGAACAAGGGCTGAGTACAGAGAGACACAGTGAGCATGCAAGGTAAAGTGACAGTAGACATGTAAAAGAGATTCAGAACTATAGTTGCATGTAGAATAGAAAAAACACAAGTACAAACACATCAGAAATACAAAGAACTGAATCATGAATAGAAAAATATTGGTTTGGATGACTGAAGCTTAAATCAGGACATACCAGTATGATGAAGAAAGTAGTAAGGTAAGCAAAGATAAAAAGATGCACATATCAGTTTTTGTATCAATGTCTATGTGTGTAAGAGAGTTATAGAACAGTGTATTGTTCGTGTGTGTGTGAATGAATAGAGGGTATATATAGTTCTTAAAACGATTACAGAGTAGCATAATTATAAAAACAACATCAATTAAATCAATCAGAGGTTTGGACTCCCTTCAATCAGGGAGTCATGATTCAAACGGGTGTAAATTATGCTAAATAAGGAAAGAATCAATTGGAAAGTTGATTATACCATAATGGGGTAATAAAGAATGTGGCATGTAATAAGGTCAAGTACATAATATCTTAAATAAGGAATTATATAATGGGTGCACTTATATGGAAAAAAGCATAAGTCAATTTGAAAATTAGTCAAGGAATCACGGATGGGGACTAATATCACAAGAAATCATTCTCAGTGAAGGAAAGTTCTCATAAACAAGAGGATCATTCCAATCAATACGGATTGTATGCACAAATTATAGATTCAAGGAGAAACCAACCTTAACTAAAGGACTATATCAAGAGTCAGAGATGCAAGCAAGGTAATGTTGTAGAGAGTTAGGGATTCGAATAGGAATACAATCAATTATGCAAGGAAAGAAACAGCACCACAGATTCGAGGCTAGCAGACATTCAGACAAACCATACGAATTAGAGAGTTGGAAACCCTAATGACTACAATTGTAAAATCACACAAGTTCAGAGATAAAGCAGTAACATTTGAACATGATAAGAATACAGAGAACTTAATCAGAAAACCTAATAGCAACAACGGGATAGAATCATAGAGAAGCTTAAACATTTATGAGAAATAAGGGTTCGTGCATTTAAACAAACATATTAGTCACAGATGGACTCAAAATTTAGGGAAAAGATAGGGTTTCCAGTAAAGTAAGTTAAAAATGAAAAGAAACTTCGAGTAAGTTGTTTAATCATAGCAAAGATCACAGAATGACATTAAAACAGAAGCAGAAATCATTTTTTTAACAGGGGTTATGAAACCCTAATTTAAAGACGAAAAACAGTTTAAAGTAGAAAGGATTTTCAAAGAGAAACATGTAAGAAGCTTCGTAATATACATAGATCTAAGGCAGATCTAGAAGAAATCGAAGAGACATTAGGATTTAGGGTTTCGTGGAACCTAGAGAAACAAGAAAAACCTTAAAGATGTCGTCGGCGTAAGCCGAAAAAGTCGTAGCTCTTACTCAGACGGCCGGAGATGGCCGGGAAGTGGCATGAGGGACCATGAGAGGTGAGTGAACCGCTCCAGGTTCACCTAAGGGCCTTAGGGTGTCACTGGACCAGTGCAAGGTGAACAAATAACCAGGAGATGATGGGTAGCCATGGTTTCCGATAAGAGAACCAGCCAGAGAAGATGAACAGTCTTCATTAGAAGAGGGGAGCAAGGGGAAGGTTCTAGAGAGAACCAGAGAGAGATAGAGAAAGAAGGGGAGGTGGGGAAATGAGAGGCCGGAGGGGGGTAATTGGGGGTTTAATTATGGTAACATTGATCTGGACCGTTGATCTATTTTGATCAATGGCTCAGATCACTTGTGGGGTTGGGCCGGGTAGTGATGGGTTTTGGGCTGGGTTGGTTATGGGTTAAAGGGTCAGGTGGGGTTGGGTTTTTAAAAAATGGCTATAATTTAAATAAATGGGGCTAAACGTTAAATACCCTCAAAATAAGATAATTAATTAATAAAAATTGCTAATAATTGTGTAAAAATGAGATTAAGACTAAATAAATGAAATTAAGGTGATTAAATAATATATAAAAATATAAAATGATCGGTTATTAATTTTAAAATCGTATAAATGTACATTTGTGTTGTAATTGCAAAAATTGTTGTAATTAGCTAAATAATGTCAATATTGGCTAATTTGTGAAATGATTAACTCCTAAGGGAATTAAATAGGATTATGAATAATATATTGTGCAAGAAAATATTTTAAAATTATTTATAACATCATTTATGAATAATTATGGAATATAAAGTATCAAATAAATAGGATAATAATTTGATAAAAATACGAAAAATTATGGAAAAATATCAGTTATTGTAAAGAGTGATTCTGAAGGTATATATGCAAATTTGAAAAATAATTTGAGGAAAAATTGGGTATCAACAGCTGCCCATCTTTACCCGGAAAGGATGAAAGAGTTGCTGGGTAAAGATATGATGGCCAATTTTGACCGAGTGGAAATAGTATGAAAGATTTAGGCAGCACCCTGGCTTCTGAGCTGCCTACATATCCCTGGTTTTATAGGAATCAAGTTGTATGTAGTTGGGGAGTCACCGGCGAAGTATACCGGTGACATTTTATAAGGACGGACGCAAGGTGCAAAGCAAGGTGAACAAAATGGCTTACGGGGTAGTTAGGAGAACTGGAGCGGTCCGCTCCTGCCTGCCTGGTTGTTCCTAGCCGAATATCCTGCAAATTAATAACAAGCATAGATTGTGCGTAACTTAAACATGATGCAGATTCCCATTGGACTATGAATGATGTCTTTGGACGGTTGAGGATGACGTCCTTAGACCATGATGTCCTAGGCCATGAATCGCTTGACGCGGGATTCGCAGGCTATGAAATGATGTTCTCGGGCCATGAGGATGGTTCCTCCAAACCATGATGCCTTTGAATAATGATATATAAACTGATAAAACAGATCATCATGACATGACATGGTGTCTCGATCCACGAAGATGGTGCCTCCGAACGATGACGCCTTTAGATAAGTTGGAAATATTTTAGCCCATGAAAATGAAATAGTATAATGCTAAAAAGACAGAGCTTAGTCTTGCGAATAAAAGGGGAAGAGCTTAGCCCGAAAGGAAGTAAAGTAATGATGACAGAGATAGTAATTGCTTTGAAAAGTAAAGGGGGAGGCAGCGTTTAGCCTCGGAAGGCAGAAAGGTAGTCTTATGCAATAAATAAAATGCATATGGAAAAAGAGTTTAGTCTCGGAAGGTATAAAGGTAGCCTTATACAATAAATAAAATGCAGATGGAGACAATGTTTAGTCTCGGAAGGCAGAAAGGTAGACTTATGCAATGCAGATGCAGATGGAGGTAGCGTTTAACCTCGAAAGGCAGAAAGGTAGCCTTATGCAATGCAGATGTAGATGGAGGTAGCGTTTAACCTCGAAAGGCAGAAAGGTAGCCTTATGCAATAAATAAATGTGGATGGAGACAGCGTTTAGTCTCGGAAGGCAGAAAGGTAGCCTTATGCAATGCAGATGTAGATGGAGGTAGCGTTTAACCTCGGAAGGCAGAAAGGTAGCCTTATGCAATGCAGATGCAAATGGAGGTAGCATTTAACCTCGGAAGGCAAAAAGCTAGCCTTATGAAATAAATAAATGTGGATAGAGGTAGCGTTTAACCTCGGAAGGCAGAAGGTATCCTTATGCAATAAATAAAATGCAAATGGGAGTTCTTAACTGGTGATAGATTGCGGCACTATGATTGTTGTGAGTGTTATGATAATTGAAGACTCGTTTGTGCTGGAAATAACTGTTAATCATGTGTGACGAGTTTGAGGAGCGTGTCTTTGAACAATGTATGTCTTTCGGGTGGATAATATGTGTTTGGGGCCTTTTCCACTTTTGTGCCTACATCCAAAGAAAAATAATGAGTTCTGTAAAGGGGAAGGTTAGTTCGCATCTCGATGGCCTTTCTTGACTTGTCTGTTTGAAGATGATAATGTCCGTAACGTTGGGGGTAGCGTTTGCTAAACAAGTTGTTTCAATATGTATAATTTTGTAAAGGCATAATATAAGCATATAATTTAAAATAGTTTGAACTAAACCGACGACTGTGACGCGGTTCGAGACATTGAAACCTCTTGATACAGAATTTTGAGGGTCCTCCTCAAAATTCTGCCCCAGTTTGATAGGTGAATACTTCAGACTGTTGCTTGCGCGGCGATCCGCTGAACCTGCTTCAGAATTTTGAGGGGCGAGTTGGCTAGGTGAATGCCTTTGGACTGCTCCTTGCTTCAGAATTTTGAGGGTCCTCAAAATTCTGCCCCAGTTTCCAATTGCAGGAAAAATGAAAGTTTTATTGAATCATGACCAAACCCACAGGCTGCCTACGTATCCCCTATGAAACGGGAATCAGGTCAGGCGTAGTTCAATTTACATTGTTGACAAAAGCATAGAGATTTGCACATAGTAGCGCTTGACTGCATCTGAACTGATTGGTTTCTGCCAAACTTCTCCGTCCATTTCTGCAAGTATAAGTGCTCATCCTGTCAGTACTCTGTGAACCATGTACGGACCCTGCCAGTTGGGGGAGAACTTCCCTTTGGCTTTGTCTTGATGTGGAAAGATTTTCTTTAGCATCAGCTGCCCTGGAGTGAATCATCTCGGCTTGACTTTCATGTTGAAGGCTCTGGTCATTCTGTTCTGATATAGTTGATCATGAAAAAATGTGTTCATTCTCTTTCCGTCTATGAGGGCTAGTTGCTCATAATGGTTTTTTTTACCCATTCTACGTCGTTGAGCTCAGCTTCATGTATGATTCTCAGAGATGGAATTTCGACTTCAGAAGGAATAATAGTCTATGTACCGTAAACCAGCATATAGGGAGTTGCCCTTGTTGATGTGCGGACTGTGGTGCGATACCCCAATAAAGCAAATGATAACTTCTCATGCTACTGCTTCTGCCTTTCTATCATCTTCCTTACTATTTTCTTGATGTTTTTGTTGGCGGCCTCCACTGCTCCATTCATCTGAGGTCTGTAAGACGTGGAATTCTTGTGTTTGATTCTGAAACTTTCACACATGGCTTTCATCAGGTCACTGTTGAGATTAGATCCATCGTCGGTGATGACTGATTTTGGAACTCCGAACCGACACACAATGCGGTCGCGGAAAAAGTCGGCGACGACTTTCTTAGTAACCGGTTTGTAGGAGGCTGCTTCGACCCATTTTAGTAAATTAATCAATGGCAACTAGAATAAACATGTGTCTGTTGGAGGCGGCAGGCTCGATTGGTCCAATGACGTCCATGCCCCAGGCGGCGAACGGCCATAGTGAACTTGTTGCATTAAGCTCATTCGAAGGTACCTTTATCATATCTCCATGTATTTGACAGCGGTGGCACTTTTTGACGTACTGGATGCAGTTCGTTTCCTTAGTCATCCAGAAGTAACCAACTCGGAGTATCTTCTTTGCTAGAATAAAACCGTTCATATGTGGGCCGCAGGTCCCCGCATGAATTTCCTCCAGTAATTTTGATGCTCCCTTGGGTCGACACACCTTAATAACCCCAGGTCCGGAGTCCTCCTATACAGGATTCCTCCGCTATGAAAGAAATTGTTGGACAATCTCCGAAGCGTGTGTTTTTGAGTCGCATTTGCAACCTCTGGTATTCTCCTTTTGCTAAGTATTCCTTGACATCATGGAACCAAGGATTTTCGTCTGCTTCTTCTTCGACATGGGCACAGTAAGCTGGCTGATTATGGATTTTTACTGGAATGGGATCAAATGAAATTATTTTCTGGATGCTGAATCATAGAGGACAAAGTAGCCATTGCATCGGCGAACTCATTCTGGACTCTAGGGACATGCCGGAACTCTATCTTTGTGAACCTCTTTCTCAACTCCTGTACGTGATGCAGATACGATAGTACCTTGGAATTCTTGGTTTCCCATTATCCTTGTACCTGATGTACCAATAAGTCTGAGTCACCAGTCACTAACAGCTCCTGGACGTTCATGCCAATGGCCATGTTGAGCCCTAAGATACAGGCTTCATATTCAGCCATGTTGTTGGTGCAGGGAAATCTGAGTTTGGCGGATACTGGATAATGCTGGCCGGTTTTTGATACTAGGACTGCTCCAATACCGACTCCCTTGAATTTTGTTGCTCCGTCAAAGAACATCCTCCAACCGTTGAAGGATTCCGCAATGTCTTCCCCTATGAATGATACCTCTTCGTCGGGAAAATACTTTTTCAGGGGTTCGTATTCTTCGTCCATATGATTCTCGGCGAGATGGTCTGCTAATGCCTGCCCCTTGACAGCCTTTTGAGTTATATAGATAATGTCGAACTCACTCAGTAGGATTTTCCACTTGGCTAGCTTGCTAGTGACATGGGCTTCTGAAAGATGTACTTCAATGGATCCATCCTTGAAATGAGATATGTTGTGTAGGCACAGCAGTAGTGCCTCAGCTTCTGAGCGACCCAAGTCAAAATGCAACAAGTGCGTTCCAATAGAGAATACCGGGCCTCATACGGAGTGAACTTCTTGCTGAGATGGTAAATGTCCTGCTCTTTTCTTCCTATTTCATCATGTTGCCCAAGAACGCAACCAAAATCCCAATCTAACACTGTAAGGTAGAGCAGCAGAGGTCTACCTGGCTCAAGCGGTACCAAGACCGGTGGTGTTGACAAATAATCCTTGATTCTGTAGAAAGACTTTTGACAATCCTCGGTCCACTTAGTTGTGGCGTCCTTCTTCAGAATCTTGAAGATCGGCTCACAAATGATAGTAGACTGCGCTATGAATCGGCTGATGTAGTTGAGGCGTCCCAGGAAACTCATCACATCTTTCTTGTTCTTTGGCGGAGGTAACTCCTGGATAGCTTTGACCTTTGATGGATCCAACTTTATTCCTCGGCAGCTTACAATGAATCCTAGTAAATCCCAGCAGGAACCCCGAATGCACACTTTGTGGGGTTAATCTTCAAATTGTATTTTCTCAACCTGTTGAAGAACTTCCTCAAGTCCTCTATGTGATCAGCAACTTTCTTTGATTTTATAATGATGTCGTCCACATACACCTCGATCTCTTTACGAATCATGTCATGGAATATGGTAGTCATGGCCCTCATGTAGGTAACCCCTACGTTATTTAGACCGAACGGCATCATCTTATAACAATATACTCCCAACGGCATAATGAACGCCGTTTTCTCAGCATCTTCCTCATCCATCCAAATTTGATGTTAACCAGCGAAGCAATCTATGAAGGACTGTAACTTATGTTTGGCGCAGTTGTCAATCAAAATGTGTATGTTTGGCAAAGGGAAGTCATCTTTCGTATTGGCCCGGTTGAGATCCCGGTAGTCGACACAGACTCTGACCTTCCCGTCCTTCTTCGGCACAGGTACAATGTTGGCTAACCATGTCGGGTACTCAACTACCCGGAGAACCTTGGCATTGATCTTCTTGGTAACTTCTTCTTTGATTTTCAAAATCAAGTTCAAGTTTGAACTTCCTGAGCTTTTGCTTTACCGGCGGATATGTCGGATTGGTTGGCAATTTGTGAGCCACTATAGATGTACTTAGACCAGTCATGTCATCATACGACCAGGAGAATATGTCCTCATATTCTTTCAGAAACTTTGTGTACTCTTTCTTCTCTGATGACGATAAATGAATACTGATGCGTGTTTCCTTGACGTTCTCTGAATCCCCTAGATTGATAACTTCAGTCTCATCCAGGTTGGACTTTGGTCTGTTTTAAAAATTCTCAATTTCCTTGACAATCTCGTCGGGTATATCATCTTCCTCTGAATTAATGTCTGTTTGTTACATTGTCTCATTGCATATCACACTCATCGGCTCATCAAGACACGTAATAATAATGTTGTATAGATAAAGTAATGAGAGGAAAAAAGTAGCAATAAATATAGGATTCATAAGAGAAATTAGAAAATGCATTGATAAATTAAATAACTTTTTTGAACATCAAAAATCTTATTGTAGGAATGGAAAAATGCAGAAAGGGAAAATCATTTAGTAAATGAAACAGTAAATAATGCTTGTTTTAGCCTTGCTACCCCGAGGCTCGTCGGGCTTTGGTGGTCCTGATAGACCAGTTCTTGAGATATGTTCCCTTGCTTACTGCCTGTATGGAAGGGCCTTCCTCCCCCTCCTCCTCGAGAATAACACGGAAATCCATATCATTGTCTTCCAAAAACAAATCCCCCATCGCTGCTAGTGCTTCCTCTTCATCTGATCCATAGATGATGCCGGCGTGCTTGAAGGTCTACTCCAGATGAGGTATTGGCTGTTCCAGGAGGTAGTGATGATCGCGCCATGGTGACGACCAGTTTCTGAATTCTTCCCATGTATATTCATACCCCAGATCGAAAGTAGTACCATGTTTCTTGAGCTTGATGGGTTCGGCGATCCCTTGAAGGTTCTTGTCGAGCCCCTTGCCAGGCTCATATCCTCGCCAATTCATCATGCTTGCAATCTTGCTATCCCACCACTTGTCCTTGTGGAAATCATTGACCCGTTCAATGTGGTGGTAAGTTCCCATGCCTATCTTCTTTTTTTCGTCAATCACTGGAATAGTCTGACGACTATAAATGGGGTTTCTACCATCACCATGAATAATTACCTCCTGGTGGTTCCACTTGAACTTTACCTCCTGATGCAGCGTTGATGCTATGGCCCCAGCAGCATGGATCCATGGGCTTCCTAATAACAAATTGTAGGACGCTGACACATCTTTTACTTGGAAATCAACCTCGAACCAAGTCGAACCCATCTCCAGACATGGACTGATTTCCCCAATGGTAGACCTTTGAGAACCGTTGAAGGCTTTCACGTTGATCGCTCCATCCTTTATCTCATGCAGCCCTTTTCCCAATTTCTTGAGTGCTATCAGTGGACATATGTTAAGACTGGATCCTCCGTCGACAAAGAATCCTGGTTATGAAATAATCTTCGCATTGCACAGTGATGTGCAGTTCTTTGTTGTGTCCCAATCCCTCAGGTGGTAACTCATCTTCGTGGAAGGTGTTCTTGTGACTTTCCAGTACGTGGCCCACCATGTTGGCCATTTCCCCACTAGTGATGTTGTTCGGCACATGTGCTTCACTTAACACTTTCAACAAAGCACTTTTATACGTCTCCGAATTCTGCAGCAAAGAGAGAATGGATATATGTGTTGGTGTCTTTTTTAGTTGGTCGATGACCGAATACTCCTTAGCATGTATCTTCCTCCAAAGGTCATCTAATCATGTTTCAATGAGGGGAGGCCGGTTGGCAGCCTGCTTGCTTGATTCGGCCAGATGTTTAGGGGTATAGACCCTACCAGTTCTTGTCATACCCTGTGCTGCGATAGCTTCCTCCGACCTGCTTTTGCCTTTCCTCCTCGTCTCGGCAGTACAGTCCCAAGGGATATCATATGAGTAGAAGGGTGGCGTGGTTGACATCGCCACCAGAATTGGTGCAACTATCCTTACTTCAAATGGAACATGTGCTTTGGGTGGAAAGACTTCAACCTCGAATGGCGTGGGTGCATTTGTCGGAGACACGAAATCAACCTCAATTGGCACTGGTATCTTTGCCGGTGACGCCGCTTCAAACTCTAGTGGTATAGACATATTAATCTCAGCATTCTCAGATGGTTGAATCTGGACTATGATGGGTTGGAGAGTAACTGCAGGTTTCTTTGGGTCATAGCCTTCTCCGATCAACCCGATTGATCCCTCATGATCCCAATCGTCTTCTATCTCAATCATATGGATACCTCCTCCCTTATGGTCAGGTAAAGGATTGTTGCGGACGTTTGGATCGGATTGGCTTGCCACGATGATTTTTTTTTCAATAAAAGATTGTATCTTATCCTTCAAAGAGCGGCATTCATCGATGGTGTGTCCTTTCATGCTAGAATGGTATGCACAGGATTTGTTTGGGTTAACCCACTGAGAAGGGTTCTCAGGGGTGGCAGCAGAGATAGGTGTGACGTAACCAGCAGCTTTGAGCTTCTCATACAGCTGTTCAATGGGCTCGGCTATGGCGGTGTATTATTTTGGAGGGCGACGGTCAAAGTTAGGACGAGGCCTAGGGAAGTTTTGACGGGTAGGGGGTGACTGGTAGTGAGATGGATGGGAATTATAGGTGTTGTAGACGGTAGCAGGTTGTGAATATCTAGGTGAGGTCAGTTGATAAGTGGGGGGTGGAGCTTGGTATGTGGGCGGTGGAGCTTGATAAGAAGGTGAGGGTGCTTGGTAGTTCGGGGCTGGCTGATATGTGAAGGGAGGTGTTGGATAGATTTAGTATTTGGGTGGGGATTTGGCTTGCTGCGCAACCATTACAGCTCCCACGTCTTTCTTCTTAGACACACCACTGGACTGTAAAGCCTTGTTAGAGGCTTGCAAGGCTTCAAAAATTGTAACCATACCGTTCTTGATACCTTCTTCAATTCGCTCTCCTAATTTGATAATGTCGGAGAACTTTTGGCCTTCAACCATCATTAGCCATTCATAGTACTGCGGGTCTTGAGCCTGAACAAAGAGTTTGTTCATTTGTTCTTCCTCTAGAGTAGGCCTGACTTTAGCAGCTTCAGACCTCCATCGAGCAGCATACTCGTGAAAGGTTTCTATGGGTTTCTTCTTCAAGTTTTGGATGTAGAACACATCTGGTGCGTTCTCTGTATTGAATCTAAACCTTTCCATGAAGTCAGTTGCCATACTTACCCATTTTGACAATTTTTTGGGATCTTGGCTGATGTACCAAGACAGTGAGTCTCCCTTCAAACTCCTCATAAACAGCTTCATGCGGATCCCTTCGTCTTTTCCTACGCCAACCAATTTGTCACAGTAAGTCCGCAAATGGACCCTCGGGTCACTAGTGCCATCAAACATCTCAAACTTTGGAGGTTTGTATCCCTCGGACAGTTCGACATCAGGTTGTATACAGAGATCTTCATAATTCAAACCTTCAATCCCCTTGACTCCTTCAACACCCTGAACTCGGCTGGTCAGCTTCCTAAGTTCCTCATCTAGATTCTTGATAAGCAAGTCCTTCTCATCAGACTCGGATGTGTGTGTGACAGGTGGGGTGGAGTGAGTCATAGTCTCCACGTAGATGGAATTGTTGTAGGCATGGAAGTGGTCTTTTGTGTGATTCTGAGGTTCCGGGCGTGGAGGTGGAGTGTTGTGGCAAGTGTTGCACTGTGCTGGAAGAGTTTGGTTCTTTGGGGGAGTAGCAAGATGATGAAGTGCAGGGTGATTTGGTTGTTTTGGGATATTCTGTGGAGGTGTAGGGATGACGCCAGGGACGTTGAGGGAAAATGACAGATTGGCCAGATTCCGAACTTGATCAAGTTATTCTTGAAATTTCAGCAGTTTTTGTTCCAGTGGTGACATGTTCTTATGCAGGACCTAAATACCTCGGCCAACAGTGTCTCTACCCGTTCAATCCTATTTTCTTGTCTGGTTCCGTTAGATTCTTCCATATTACTTTTGGCTTTGTATTTTCCCTTAGGAGGACTAGGAGGAGGAATAGGTGGAGGGCCCTTGGATCTTGTGCGATAGGCTGATGATGCCAAAATGCACGAACTAACCTTTGGGAGGGAAATAATAAAGATAAAATAAAAACAAAAGGTAACCAAGACAGTGAGGATTAGAAAAAATATTGCAGTATTTAAACACATAATGCGGAAACGTAAAGCGTATCCTAAATTGGGGACCTATTTGTGCCCAAGGTAGGCCTAGCGACAAATTGATTTGGAGAACTTAGAGTGATAAATGCCTCATTCTATTGATAGAAAATAGACGAATCCCAAAACGACTCTAAATAACGAAAGATAAAAGTCACTAATGGCCGTTGGCCTTATTACATTAATAGAGAAAATAAAGACATCCCTAGTTAATTGGTCCAAGAAGTACCTTCCCAAGATTCGGCATTCCTGCTTCCCTCGATCAGCTTCCCCAGCTCGCAAAGTCCCAGCAACAGGTAGGTTCTGGCTAGATATCCTCCTTCAGCTCCCTCAGCCCTTTGGAACTTTTGATCTTTTTGATGAACTTCTCCTCCAGTTCAACTATACCTCGCTCCAAGTACCCCAGCCTTTTGTTGGTGTTGACGGTCATATCCTTCCATTTCTCGATCAGCTTTTGTTGGACTCGCGTATCTTGTGATGATCGTCCTCACATTCGTGGATCCTCTTGTGCAGTTTGTAGTATTTGACTTGTGCTTCAGCCTTTTCATCTATAACCCGGTGACCCTGAATGAACCCTGGTTCGATTCGACCATCCAGATCTTCTTCTAACCAAACAATATAGAAAGGAGTGCAACCAGCGTGATACCTGTCTGGCTCAATGGTGTCTTTCTCATTCATAATCTTGCAGTTCCATAGGTGCTGAGCTTGGAAATTGTGAGGACTATCGTCATTCTGGAAATCTTCTCGAAGATGACTCATTTTTTCGACCCTAGGTATGGCCTGCTTCCTACCTTCTTTCCTCATAACTCACACGGGAACGTAAGGGTATGTCCCCCTCAGGCCAATCAGTAACAGAAATGAAGTGTCTCGAGATCGAACGGTGAACTCATATGTTGGAAACCACTCAAACATCCATTTAACGTGATCCTCGGTCAAGTTACCCAATAACTCAACCCATCCCTCGGCATTCTCCGGCTGAGCGAACATGTCGGGAATATAGCTCATTCGCTTTGGGTGATGGAAAGCGATGTGATCATCCCAAATCCTGCGGTGGATGTCTTGTCGGTATTCACCATTTTACAGATGTTCCATGAGCCAGAGTTGGAGTAATAAGTTGCAGCCCTCGAAATGCCTTGCTCCTCATTGACACATTTCTAAAGCCCGATACAAATCTCCAATGCTTATGGGCACAATACTGAAGTCTTGCCCGTCTATCCCTTCCATTAGTGTCTTGGTTACCATGGCCAACCTAGTGTGGATTCTTTCCTTCTTCATCAGGAACACAATCAAATCCAGAAAGAAAATCATGAAAACGAAACTCAACGGTGGATATGCCCCAAAGAAGTGATAGCAAACTTGTCTCGGTAGGTGCGGTATGATTTGTTGTGACCGTACCTTTCATACAAGTAGTCGAAAGGAATGTATGAATCCTTTAGACACACCAATTCTGGATTCTTCTTCATACCCATCATTTTGAGAAAGCCCCTGCCTGTGCAGTTCTCAGGCATCAGCAACCCCAGAGATTCCCAAGCTAGACCGGGCAATCCTCTTATCTCTTCTAATAAAGGTGTCATTTCGATGTTCCCAAAATGGAAAACAGACCTTTCGCTATCCCAAAACAAAGTGGCAGCCTCTATCATCATCTTGTTTGGCTGGATATCTAAAAGAGAGGGTAGATTGCCCAGGTGTCTTCTGACGAGAGTTTTGTCACTAAAATGGAGATCCTCTCACCAACTTAGCAGTTTGGATGAACATTGGAGACCATACCGAATCTGGGAATTTTGTGCCTCATTTTCTGCAAAGGAAATAAAGTTAGGCCCTTACCCCTACCATACTCGACTATTTATCATCAATAATTAGCAGGAAGCATTTAGTTCTCCAAATAAATGCACAGAACGTGAGGGTGTCGGGTTTTAGGGAAACCCAGTGGACTTTGGACGAGGCTATCTTAAAGGTTGTTGTGCGGACAACATGTTAGCCTGGCTAGGTTTGACCATGATGCATGCAACAGTATAACAGAGTAAGGTTTTTATGGGGTTTTATACTGGTACCCTTGAGCGGACAACTCAAGGGGGAAGGTACGGAACTGTCGACTGCACCGTTGATCAACTAGTTTTACCGCAAATACGCCTTTCCGAATTTAAGGGGTAATAATTTAGGAATAGCGCAACCACTCATTGTAAGCGTTGCTATAGTATTTTGTTTGGCACGAGTAGAGTATGAATGTCGAGCATGGTATGAAATAGATAAGCATTTAAACAGGTAGCCATGTATTTACACGTTTAGGGAAAGCGGGAAAGAAAAAATACAACAGTTATGATTGAAAGCAGTTACAAAAGAAAACAAAGAGACATGCTAGTTTATCTCATGTAAAAATAATTATTTGAAATAAGTAAGCAATTAATGGCATGTAATGGGGAAGAGGAAAGGGTGCAAGCATTAAACAAAATTAAAAGTCCACATTCACGAAACAATTTGTAATGGTAAAAGCCTAGGTATATCCCAAGCATAGTCGCCATGTTGTCGCGCCCCCCTTTTTCCTTAGCGGAGATCGGGGTTTAAGACATTCTGACAACTCCTTTTAAAGGAAGAGGGTTAAAAGAAGAGTCACCACCTAACAACTTTTAAGGTGCGTTAGGGCACCCAGAGTAATTGACTCATGAGACTAGTTTGCATTACTAGAGTTTGGTTAAGGGCTTGAAATTATCCCAAGGGGGAGGTATTAGGCACCCCTCAGGATCCACAATTGTGGTTCCCTGCCAAATGGTTTCGTGAATTTTGGATAATAAGAAAATAACAAGTACGAATCACATATTTCAAGTAAATATTGAGGTTACTAAAATTTGAAAGAAACCAAAATAAACATTTTGAGAGAAAAGATGCCCTAGGTTTAAAACAATATGGATCACATCAGTGCAATACCCGATAGACACTCCTCAGATAGGGGCTACACGTGGTATTAGCGCACCGGTCATCATATCCATATTCTACCCTTTCCCACCCAGTGAAGGTAATTAAAACGTGTGTTGTTCACAAATTCTATTGCGTTCCATTACCCGTCTCATCCTATCAGTCCCGGAGGAGGTTAGGACTACTATCCTAAAAAGGGAAGTACTAGGCTGACCCCTAGGTTTAAAGAATAAAATTCTAAGCGACAAGCAAAGACAATTAGGACTGCACTGCAAAATATGGAAAACACATAGAGGCAAATATGAGGCTCAAACATTCCTCCACAAGTTATGCACATAATTAGCACGACTCAGACACAAGTAAGGTGTTTTAACTTCAGAACCTAAGGCATGATATCTAGTCGAGAATACAATAGCGAGGCAGTTTTATTACTGAATTTTAGAGAAGGGATTTTACCAATTTCTGACTACTCATTTTAACCTGTTATTAGCCAAAACAGTATACATAAAGGGGCTATTTCAATTTTTACAAGTTTAATACCTAAGGCTTGCCTAGGCATACTAAAAATAAATTGCTCCAGTTACACTGCTCTAAATGCCCAGCTTTTATAGTTACTAAACAGATGGTGAATCTATTTTAATCAGTCTAGAGGTATTAAGCGGATATGAATGCAATCCTAAAAGGCATGGTATCTAATGCAAATAAGGTGTAGGATAATGCAGGACCTACAGATGATGTTCTAAATGCATATGCGCTTAGTGTAAGAACTTATTTTAGAAAGATCTATTTATTAACACATTTTGACTTAAAGCAAAACATAGTAGTTTCCCAGAAATCTGATTCTTTGTTAGATTGCTGAACCTAATACATGATTTTTCTAGGCGTTCGTTGTAGTGTATGCAGTGATGAAAAGTTTATTTTTTTAACACAAGATTTTATCATAAGTAACATGCTTAAAATAATATCCTAAGAGACATGATTTTTAGATGCAAGTTTGATAATGGTTAGTATTATTATTTATCCTAGCAAAGCAGGATTTCTAGGTGATGCAATCATGAGAAAAACTAAAGCAGTAACATTTTAACAGCCACTTTTGTTGTTATTTATCCTTTGAACATGATTTCTAAGTGGATATAAATAGGATGAGATGCTGAAAAGAAATAAACCTAGTTATCATGGTGTCTAATGCATGAACGACATGTTATCCTAAGCATGGTGACTATTGCACGTATAGGAAAAGTAAACCTACAAGAATGGTTTCTACTCGTGCCTATACTAAGCATGCATATTCCCCACCCATTTCACTATCCAGCCCGAGAATCATTTTTACAATTATTTATTACAAACCAGTGTTGCACAAATTACCTGAATAAAATAAGAAAATGAAGAAGCTACACTATAGGGATCCTACCAATAGGCCCAAGTCTCCAGATCCTTAATGCCATATGCCATAACCTTTCATATCCCGGGTGTGTCAGAGTTCCTAAGGACCTGGGGGGATCCCAGGCAGTGCTCACACCCAGGTACTCTAGCCAAGAATGAGTAAGTGCAGTGTGGAATGCCAGCCTTGTGTGTCAGAGTTCAGTGGGTACTCAAATGGTCCCTAAAGCAATGCTCACATGAAGGGGGCTGAACTTAAGAAACTAGGAGTAGAGTGAGATTTACTTCATAATTTAGAAAGTTTAAGTAAAACATGGTTGAAAACATTTTGAAAAGAAGAGGGACTTTTAATAAAGATCAGCTTTTCAGAATAAGGATTCAATTGTTAAAAAAATAGTTTGCAAAACGAAATGAACAAAAACAGCATCACTTAAGGGACCCCGGGATGGTCCAGTAATCACAAACAAGGGGAAAGGTCTAAGGGACAAGTACACAGCCTGTGAAATAGGCAGCTTTACATATAAATACATAATCAAAAGAGGGGGGGTTTCTAAGGGTTCAGGGACATGACTAAGTGTCAAATTAGAGCAACATATCAACCAAACAACTAATATCATGATTGAGTTAACATATTAGTCAAAAGAATGGAGATACATATAATGAAAAAGGGATGAGTACAGAGATACACATTGAGCATGCAAGGTAAGTAGACATGTAAAAGAGATTCAGAACTCTAGTTGCATGTGGAATAGCAGAAACACAAGTAGAAACACATCATAAATACAAAGAACTGAATCATGAATAGAAACATATTGGTTTGGATGACTGAATCTTAAATCAGGACATACCAGTATGATGAAGAAAGTAGTAAGGTAAGCAAAGATAAAAAGATGCACATATCAGTTTTTGTATCTATGTCTATGCGTGTAAGAGAGTTTTAGAATAGTGCATTGTTCGTGGGTGTGTGAATGAATAGAGGGTATATATAGTTCTTAAAATGAGTACAGAGTAGCATAATTATAGAAACAACATCAATTAAATCAATCAGAGGTTTGGACTCCCTTCAATCAGGGAGTCATGATTCAAACGGGTGTAAATTATGCTAAATAAGGAAAGAATCAATTAGAAAGATGAATATACCACAATGGGGTAATAAATAATGTGGCATGTAATAAGGTCAATTACATAGTATCTTAAATAAGGAAAATATATATTGGGTGCACTTATATGGAAAAAAGAATAAGTCAATTTGAAAATTAGTCAAGGAATCATGGATGGGGACTAAAATCACAAGGAATCATTCTCAGTTAAGGAAAGTATCTCATAAACAAGGGGATCATTCCAATAGGATTGTATGCACAAATTATATATTCAAGGAGAAACCAACCTTAATTAAAGGACTATATCAAGAGTCAGAAATGTAAGCAAGGTAAAGTTGTAGAGAGTTAGGGATTCGAACAGGAATACAATCAATTAGGCAAGGCAAGCAACAGCACCACAGAACACAGAAAACTTAATTAGAAAACCAAATAGCAACAACAGGATAGAATCACAGAGAAGCGTAAACATTTATGAGAAATAAGGGTTCGTGCATTTAAACAAACATATTAGTCACAGATGAACTCAAAATTTAGGGAAAAGCTAGGGTTTCCAGTAAAGTAAGTTAAAAATGAAAAGAAACTTCGAGTAAGTCATTGAATCATGGAAAAGATCAAATAATGACTTTAAAACAGAAGCAGAAATCATTTTTTCAAAAGGGGTTATGAAACCCTCATTTAAAGATGAAAAATTGTTTAAAGTAGAAAGGTTTTTCAAAGAGAAACATGTAAGAAGCTTCATAATATACATAGATCTAAGGCAGATCTCGAAGAAATCGAAGAGACATCAGGAGTTAGGGTTTCATGGAACCAAGAGAAACAAGAAAAACCTTAACGAGTTCACCGGTGTTAGCCAAAAAAGTCGTAGCTCTTACTCAGACGGTCGGAGATTGTCGGAAAGTGGAATGAGGGACCATGAGAGGTGAGTGAACCGCTCCAAGTTCGCCTGAGGGCCTTAGGGTGTCATTGCACCGGTGCAAGGTAAACAAATAACCAGGAGATGATGAGTATCCATGGTTTCCGGTGAGAAAAGCAGCCGGAGAAAGAGGGGATCAGGGGAAAGCTTCTAGAGAGATAGAGAGAGAAGGATAGGTGGGGAAATGAGAGGTCGGGGGGGCTAATTGGGGGTTTCATTATGGTAACACTGATCTGGACCGTTGATCTAATTTGATCAACGGCTCAGATCAATTGCGGGGTTGGGCCGGGTAGTGATGGGTTTTGGGCTGGTTTGGTTATGGGTTAAAGGGTCAGGTGGGGTTGCGTTTTTAAAAAAATGGCTATAATTTAAATAAATGGGGCTAAACGATAAATACCCTCAAAATAAGATAATTAATTAATAAAAATTACTAATAATTGTGTAAAAATGAGATTAAGACCAAATAAAATGAAATTAAGGTGATTAACTAATATATAAAAATATATAATGATTAGTTATTGATTTTAAAATGGTATAAATGTACATTTGTGTTGTAATTGCAAAAATTGTTGTAATTAGCTAAATAATGCCAATATTGGCTAATTTGTGAAATGATTAAATCCTATGGGAATTAAATAGGATTATGAATAATATATTGAGCAAGATAATGTTTTGAAATTATTTATAACATCATATATGAATAATTATGGAATATAAAGTATCAAATAAATAGGAAATAATTTGATAAAAATACGAAAAATTATGAGAAAATACCAGTTACTGCAAAGAGTGATTTTGAAGGTATATATTAAAGTTTGAAAATAATTTGAGGAAAATTTGGGTATCAACAACTCGTCATCCTTCTTTTTCAGTTAAGCTCGGAGAGCCTGGAAATTGTCGCTCTCACCAAACTGTCTGCAGATCTCGCGGTGCTTGTTACGGTACTCATGACACTTCCGCTCCATCCTCTAGAAAATAGAATTATGCCTCGCCTCTTGTAGGAAAATCTCAATCTCCAAAACCACAATCTAAAAAAAGAAGAAGAAAGGAGAATAAAAAATAAGAATGAAGCATAAAGCATTGAACTTGAAAAATAAAGGTTGACAAAACTTACCATGAGTGTGAGGCCGGCTATACTCTTCGATAGGGTAGCATCATCTAGTGGCTCAAGAGTTTTACCCTCCACGTCAGAGTAGAGGGGACTCGGGGAAGGGACCACGTCCTCCGTGTTCACCAGTAAGTATCGATCTGTGGGGATCGCAATGGTCTATGTGGACCCCTCTAATATCACCTCAAGATGGGTAAACCCTACCCTCATCTTCCTCACCTCGTCTGTGTCAATATTGAAGCCCATTTCATAAACTTCCTCGGGAACATCCTTACTTCTCCCATCAATTGATGTAGCAAGAGCATCAGCCGATCGCGAGGACGAGGGCTCATCTTGTCGTTAAGGATCCGAAACTTTCAAAGACGGCCCTCTGACTCCATTCTCGACATCGTGAGAAGATACATCCCATACGGCCTCAGTCGATCGCGGGATCTCAAATAGAAACTCGTCATCTTCAAACACTATGGTTGTTGTTTCATTCTCACCTCTTACTGAATCTAGGGCCCAGACAATCTCATCACCAACGTCCACCCATCTCCTTTTACGGGAAATCAAACCATCATCGATCGGTGATGACTCCTCATCTTCGTCTACTAGATGATGCAAGGGGGAAGTCAGAAGTGTTGGTGCAGATGCAGTTGATGACCGACTAGACCTAGTCGCGGCAGAAGAGGGGATAGAAGCAAATCGGGCAGGCCTGGCCAAAGTCACAAAGGGAGCCGACTCTGAGGAAGCAGTCTTCCTCTTACGAAATGCAGGGGAAGGAGCCTTCAGTCTTCTTGAAGGTCCTCGGGCTGAAAAAGGAAGATTAAAAGATTCACTTCCTACAAAACATTATAACGAGCAATCGGCCACGAGGTCAAAATAGTATTAAACAAAGACAGATGAACTCACCGGCCGCAGAAGATGAAGGCCCAAATTTCTTGAGAAAGGACGGCCATTTGTGAATCCCCATTGTGTGACGCAGAACCCGGCTAACCCAAGCATGAATGTCCCTAACCAAAGGAAGGGCTCAGTCTTAACTGCACGAAGAAAGAACGGAATGTCAAAATATGACTAAAACTGCCAAAACAAACGCTTGATAAATAAAAAAGAGGTACTTACAAGCGTAACTCTAAGCCTCAGGGAACCCGCTCGCATTGGCCACCACGTCCTCAGTTTTGACAAAGAAGTAGTTGAGCCAAAACTGAAGATTTTCCTTATCGTCCCTTTTCACCACTAAATATTTGCTTCCTCGATGGCGAAGGTGCAACATCGTCCCTCTATAGAAACTATGGGCGAAGAGATGCATCAAGTGACGAAGTGACACCCCGACCCCAGCTAATTACGCATATTTTGTAAGCATGCGTATAAGCTTATAGATGTTTGGAGAAAATTGGGTCAGGAAAACACCGTAATAATGATAGAATTCCTCCACCAACGGGAGAATAGGAGGGGAGTAGCCGACGTACAAATGGTACACGTAGAAAGCGCAATATCCAGGATGGTGTATTTGTACCACATCGCGCTCTGCTGGAATTAGATTGATATGGGCAGGAATTTTGAACTTTACCCTAAACTCAGAAAGTTCATCATCTTTCATCAATGACTACGAGATCTTAGGGTCGTACTCAGGAACCTTCGAGAAATCGGACCTAACTTTTCCACTACGAGGGAGTATCTCCTCACTGTGGGAAAACTCTCATCTTCGACAGCAACGGAAATACTATCGTCATGGGGAGGCATACACACAACAAAGGAGCAGGGTCATATTCTCTACCAGAACTAGAAGATACGTTAACCATTTTATTTTTTTTAGAGAAGATGTTGTAAGTGGAGAAGAGTTGTGAGCAGTTGGTATCCCCGAAATCAGGGAAAGAAAATATATGATGGTGAGGAAAAGAGGGAAAAAACTGTATAAGAAGAATGAAAAAGATGACACAGAGATTTGATATTTAGAGTGCAAAAATAAACGAATGGTTTCATATCCCTATTTATAAGAGTTCAAACATCAAGATCGAGAAGTCAAACTGTCATTTCCCAGTGCAGCTATCAAAATGGCAGAGGCACGGGAAATGATGCAAGGCATCGGGAAAATTAATAAAAATGATGCCGATGTCATGACATCGATGTGATCCCAAAGGTTGCGGCTCACAAAAATTCACGATGTCACCTCGTCTGAAATGCCACTACTCAACTTGCTTGTCCAAACTTCCCAACCACGGAAAACAGGATTCGCTCATCAAGGTTATCCGAGGTCGGCCTCAATAAGCAGAGGGACTAACTGTATAGGCCAAAATTACCCTAAGGAAATCCAGCATTGTAACGACCTGGTCGGTTATTTTGAGAGTTTGAACCCCGATCCCCTAATAACTGCTTTCCCAATGCTTGTTTCTACTATTGGGACTTGTCGGGGTGATTAGTTATGGAATTCAAAGAGTTTTGGGACACTTAGTCCCTAAATGTGAGTTTAAGCCTTAGAATTTGGACCATAGTCGAAACTTTGTGAAGACGGATCTGGAATGGAATTCTGTCGACTATGTTAGCTTCATTGAGTGATTTTGGGGTTAGGAGCGCGTTGGGAATATTTTTTCGGAGGTTTGTAGTAGATTTAGGCTTAAATTGACGAAAGACGAATTTTTTGCGATTTCGGGCGATAGGGGAAATGTTAATATCGGGCTCAGAATGGAATTCCGGAAGTGTCTTTAGGTTCGTAGTATCATTTTTGACATGTATGCCAAATTTGAGGTCATTAAGACTAGGTTTGACGTGTTTCGGCATCGTATGTAGATTTTGGAAAAATGTTAAGTTCTTAGGCTTAGATTCATGTTTAATTCTTGTTTTTTGTGTTATTCGATGTGGTTTGAGAGCTCGACTAAGATCGAATGATGTTATGGGACTGGTTAGTAGGTTTGGTTGAGGTCTCGGGGTGCCTCGGGTGTGTTTCGGATGCTCAACGGGTCACTTTTGGACTTAAGAAGCATGCTGGTTTTGCTGGTGTCTGAAGCTGGTGTTCTTCATCACGATCGCGTGAGGAAGTTCACAATCGCATAGGACAATTTGGAGGCCACCTGGATTAAAGCTTCATAATCGCAGAGAAAGGGACGCGATCACGTAAAGCTGTCAGGTTGTGCATCGCGAGCGCGTGGGCCAGGTCACATTCGCGTAGAAAAAGTAAGGCGACATTGGGAAGCTAGGATTTAACCTTTCGCGATCGCGTGGGTTCAATTGCGAATGCGTAAGTCAAAGGAACCACTGCATCGCGTTCGACTGGGGAGTGTCGCGATCGCGTAGTGTAAAATGTTGAGGCAGCAAAGTTGTTCTTCGCGATCGCTAGTGTATTTCCGCGATCACGATTAACGACTGCCTGGGCTGATTTGAAATGTTCAAAATCGAGGGTTTATGTCATTTTTCACTACTTAGACTTGAGAGCTCAGGATTAGGCGATCTTTGGAGGGATTTTCAAGTAGGTGTTTGGGGTAATTGATTCTTACTTAGTTTGATTAATTCCCGCTAATCTATGCTTAATTTATCATCTAGTTTCGAGTTTAGGGTGAAAATTGGGGGAAATTTGAGAAAAGTTCCTAGGCCAAATTTTGGGATTTTGATCGAGAATTTGGTATCGTATTTGAGTAAATTTGGTATGGTCAGACTCGTGAGTGAATGGGTGTTCGAAATTTGTAACTTTTATCCGATTTCGAGTCATGGGCCCGCGGAAACCTTTTGGGGCGATTTTCCTAGTTTCGCGTTTTATTTTTGAATTGTTTAGTTGAATTAGTTACTTAAAGTTATATATACATTATGCAATTAATTTGAATAGATTTAGTCCATTTGGAGTTGAGTAATCGTGGCAAGAATGTGATTTCAAGTTGATATGAGCGGTTGAGGTAGTGACTTGCCTAACCTTGTGTTGGGGACTTCCCATTAGGATGTTTGATATTATTTGTTGTGTGGGCGATATGTACGTGAGGTGAAGAATACGTACACGGTCCATTATTGAAAATAATCCCATTTCTTCCTTAAAAATCACAATTTGTTTTCTCTTATTAATTGCAATTACATGTTTTAAATTGTTTAACTTAGAGTAGAAAAGTATGCTTTTGTGTTTAATTTCCTAATTGACACTCTGTGCGCCATGTTTAGTTAGATTCCTATTTTCCTTTATCTGCTATTACTGTAAACTATTTAATTTGATGGCATACTTATCATTTCATCTTGCATTGCATATTTAAATTGGGACTGCGGGCGTCTTATGGGAGATCCCCCTGTATTGCATATTTATTTTCGGACTACGGACGTATTCCAGGAGATCCCCCTATACTACATATTTATTTTGGGACTACGGTTCCAGGAGATCCCCATGCACTGCATTATCATTCAAAACTACGGGACGGTATCCCGGGAGATTCTACCTTATGATTACCTTGTTTTGAGCCGAGGGCTTCCTTGACTTCTAAATTTTCGAGAGTTTTTCTTTAACTATTTTTCTATAAAGATTTACTTATTCCTTTTGTTGTTTGCTTTATTATTTTATTCCAGTAGGGCCTTAACCTGACCTCGTCACTCCTCGACCGGAGTTAGGCTAGGCACTTACTAGGTACCAAATGTGGTGTACTCATGCCCTTCCCTGCACATGTTTTCGTGTCCAGATCTAGGTACGAGCTATCAGCCTCGAGGGTAGTACTTGTTGTTGATTCTAGGAGACTTCAAAGCATTTCTGCCGCGTTCGCAGAATCCTCAGAGTCCCTTTCTATTCTATCGTTTAGAGTCTTTCTATGTACTTTCCAGACTTGTTTAGAGCTACAATAGTTATTAGAATCTTGTGACTTTTCAGATATTCCGGGTCATTGGGAGAATGTTTTTTATATGAGCCGAGCGGCTCCGTCTTGTTATTTAGATTATGTCCTTATTTTCTTGATTTATTATGTTTTTATTAATGTTTTCCCACAAAATTAGTCTTACCTGGTTGTAGAGACTAGGTGTCGTCACGATACCTTTCGGAGGGTAAATTGGGTCGTGACAAGCATAAAGCGGCATTAAGGAAAGGATCGGTCAAGGTCGACCAGGAAGTAGTGAGATTTGTGGTCGGTCTATCAACGATGACCGAGGTCGAGCACCGAGGACAAAACAATAACGGCTAATTTTATAATTGGATAGTAAAGACAATGTCCTCTGCACTTGCACTATTAGGGTTTATTAAGGATATGACTCATATAAAAAGAAAAAGAGATAATAGCGTAGGGCATGTAATATTCATTTGACACGAGCACTTTTCAGAAGAAGATTCTCTCTCTCTAGCAAAGATACAAACTTTACCTTTTTACAATGTTCTTAGGCACATGGCTCCATATCTTTCCATCAGATCCGAGAATAGTTGAAATATTTTAGGATTTGTCTGTCTTTCATCCTTGTCGGAAGGAACAATCATCCATCTCACTCATTATTGGGTGAATCGTTCTCTCTATTTATATAAATGTCATTTATTTCTATTTATTGTTTAATACTCCCTCATTATTTGATCACGCCCAACTATGCCTTATAAAAAGGACAAAGAGGTCATTGCAAATATTATTCGGTTTACAAGTCCAGAGTCGAATCCCACAGAAAACTAAAGCTTAGCTACAGTTGTTCAATATTTCTAAGAAGATAAGCTCGAACAATTCCTATGTTATAAATATTAAGATTCTTATATCTAATTAACTAAAAATTTAAAATAGTAAATTAACACTAAAGATACTACGGGTCGGAGAAAAGATTAAGGAGGTCTAGAGTTAGGATTTCCCCAATTGTCGGAATCCTTCCTGCTATGTCTTCTATAATTTCGTCTAAGTATTCTCTATCAATCATGAATACTCATGTTACTGTAAATCTCTCTCGAGTAATTATAATAATCTACTAGAGGCACTCTCTCGAGCTACGCTAGCTAACTTGTATTACAGTTCACTTTAGATTGCACCCAAGGTATCGTTATCTCTAATCCAACCTTTAGACCCTTGGTTATGGATCTCTCCTATACTTTGGGAGTGATGTTGTTCAACAATTACCTAAATATGCACTCTCTCTCGAGTAGATACACACTAAATAGGCACAGCAAATTGAGGATCCTTTCAATTAACTACAACAAGAACGTAGTTGAACAAATAGAGATTAAACTTTGGAAAAATTATATAAAAGCATAACAAGAATTTATCCTACAAAATGTTCAATCAAAACCCTAGATAAAAACTTAGCTATTCATAATAGTATGTAAAAATACAATATTAAAAGTCATAACCAACAATGAAAAATAGGAAGAGGAAGGAAAAACTTGTAGAAGAATTCTCCGCCTTGCTCCTATTGTGTCTCTGCCTCCTTAGGTCGAATTTATGTTCAAAATATGTCGCCTCTCTCCAAAATACCATTTTTCCATGTATATATACCAAGTAGGGTCGGGCCCAAACAAGTATACCTTCTCCCACACGAAAAAGGGCTATTTTTTTAAGCCTGGACGATCGCGGTGCGGCCAAAAGCAGCGTGGCCGCGGTCATTTACCAGTGCTCTGATTCTGCTCACGTCCAATTCCGATGTCGCAGTTTCGACTACATTTTTCACCTTGTTCCGTTCGGAATTTGGAAAAACGTAATGCATGAAAGTTGCATCCCTTTGAGTTAGATTTCCAACCATATATAATATATCCCAAATGGATTTCGGAGAAAAAGCTATGTCTATTTTACTAGACAATGCGCAATATGCCTATTCGAGTCTTCGTTTGTTCTTAACTATCAAATTTGACCCCGAACACGATTCCAGCTTAATTTCTTGGTATTTTACTCAGACTTCAAAGCTCTAAATCACTTTAATTCATTCCATAACATCTATATAGCTCGAAATCACTCCTACAAGGCATAAAACACATAATTAGTGCAAAACACTAGTGATTAAAGTTCAAACTCAATTAAAGTGCAGTAAATTAGAGTGTAATAAGTGACTAAAATACGCAATTATAGCCTATCATCAACACCCCACCCTTAATCCATTGCTCATCCTCGAGCAATCAAACTACACTTTATATAGACACGACCTTTTTAAGCAATTCTCCTAACTCATCACACCAAGAATATCTAAAATAGACTAAGCACAAGGTGTAACATCTTCACCTCAAGATTTGACTCACAAGTACCACGCATTATTTACAACTCACCCACTTACTCTAACATAGAGGTCACTGATATTACCTTTCCTTCATGAATCAAGTGCCCTCAGACAACAAAAGAGAGTAGTTCCACACAATAAAATTTAAGAACACTTAGGAACTCAAGATAGAAAGAATTCACTCACTCTCAGAAATAGCATTCATATGCTACAAAAGATGCACCATAGTCTTTCCCGTAGTGTACTACTCTACTAATCGAGCTCATTCAGTCTAGGATCAAGTAGGACTTTATTTGGTTGTAGTGTAGGCTGCGGGACGGGTAGGATACATTTAGATATACGAGTGAATACACCTCCCTAAGCGCTTTAATACATATACTTTAACATTCAAACCACATACTTATATCAAACCAAACTCCACCTTCACATCAATGTTATTACCCCATACTTCTTTAAGCACAATTACATCAAGAGTCACCACTTATCAAGGAAATTTTTTTTTGCACAACGAAACAACTATTTTTTTCTTCTTTTTTTTTAGTGACTCTTACCTTTTCAAAACAGTGCATCTTTCTCCTTATTTCATTAGTTCCACTTAAAAGACAAATCAACCACCCCACACTTTAACTTCTACGCAGTTCATAACAATTCAAGTGCTCATGAGAGGTTAAAAGGTTCAAATAGATAGGTAATTCAAACAAATGGGTAAGACTTGTAATGTGGTTGCCAAAGAAACAGGATTACAGGCTCAAAGAGATTAACTACGATACATAATATTTAGGCGGGTAAAATAAACATAGCTGGCTCAACAAAGAAACGCCTATATCACTTCCAAGACTGAACAAAACTACTATTTTGCGTTGCAAACACACGGGGCAAGTTCTAGGCATCAAATGCAATGCACACAATAACACTCAAACCTCACACACACATGGCACATAACTCATTCAGGATTGGATTCATCAAGACACTCTAGTCAAAGTAGTTAAGCAAATTTAGAATCATACAATTTAAGGTACTTATACAAGAGTCAAAAACTGAGCCTAAACGTCACAACCAAAGTACTCACTATGCTCAAGGCATAACAAAGTCAAAAGATATTGCTTCAATTCAAAACACAACACAATGGCTCCTCTTCCTTAAAAAAACTAACTACGCTCGGTTCAAAAACAAACCCCTTGAAAAAGAACCACGGCACAAAGAAAAACCAAGGGAGAATTGCTACACTACCTAACAAAAGAAAATCTTTTTTTTTTAAGACTTAAATCCCTCAAGAAAATTGTCTAATAGATCCATCATCGGGAAAAGTCCAATTCTTTTCTATTTATTTTTTTCGTAAAAGGGTTCGAAATGCCCCTAAACTATTGGAAAAGGTTTAAAAATACCCTTCATCCATATATTGGGCTAAAAATACCTCTCCATCCACTTTTTTAGTTCACTTACGCCCTTTGACCTTTAAGTCAATGCTAAATTAAAAATTATTATTATTCTTTTTGTAAAACTTAAAAAAAATATTTTGCAAAAATTTTTCGCTTTTTTACACTAATGCACCAATAGTCCACTAATTTAGTAAAGTCTTCTTTTTCTTTTTTCTTTTTTCTTTTTCCAGTTTTTACAAAAAACAATTCAGCTTTTACAATAAAATATTTTTTATTTTTCTTTTCAGTTTTTTTAAAGCACTCTTTTTGTAAAAACTGGAAAAAAAATTGTAATAACATTAATAAAATATTTTTGTCTTTTTGAAACTGAAAAATTATTTTCAAAAAAATATCTTCGTTTTTGAAAAATATTTTTTTTTCATTTTTTCAGTTTTTTTAAAAAAACGAAAATATATCTTTTAAAAAAAAATGAAAACCGAAAATAAAACGAAAAGCTTTAAAAAACTGAAAAAAATTAAAAAAATATATTTTTCAAAAACGACAATATTTTATTAAAAACATTTTTTCTGTTTTTACAATTTTATTTTCCAGTTTTTATTTTTAAAAAATGCTTTAAAAACTGAAAAAAAGAAAAATAAAAAAAAAATTGTAAAAACTGAATTGTTTTTTGTAAAAACTAAAAAATAAATAAGAAGACTTTACTAAATTAGTGAATTGTTGGTTCATTAGTTTAAAAACGAAAATATTTTGCAAAATATTTTCATTTTTAGTTTTACAAAAAGAACAATAATTATTTTTAATTTAGCATTGACATAACGGTCAAAGGGCATAAGGGAACAAAAGTGGATGGACGGGTATTTTTAGCCCAATAGATGGATGGAGGGTATTTTTAAACCTTTTTCAATAGTTTAGGGGCATTTTGAACCCTTTTCCGTTTTTTTTTTTTTAAATAACTTATTTGAACTAACACAACTAAAATAACATAGAAAGTCACCCAAACAATCTCCTCACCCCACACTAAAATTGTGCATTGCCCCAATGCACATCATAACTATAAGAGGGTAAAAGAAACTCCATGGTAGGCCAAAGGCCGAAGCACTAGCATCTCATGGGGTACTCAGACTTCTCTCAGGCCTGGTCCTCCGCGCGGGTACCTCACACTTAATTCCAACCAATGGTTTGATGTTGCATCCTTCCAATGGCTTCATGTTCCGTGCTCCTAAATAGTAAAAATCTACACTACAAGAAAAATACAATAATAAATAAAAAAAATAAAGCTGGGTTGCCTCCCAACAAGCGCTTTATTTAACGTCGCGGCACAACGTGAATCACTTTTTGCCTCCACCTTGAACTGATGAATTGAGCCCCCAATTTGGCTTCAAGTTTTCGGTTATGCTCCAAGGATGGTGTAACAAATCTAATTGGCCCAAGCAACCATTGTATTATTTTACACTTCTTGGCTTTTAGATGGGGTATATAGTCCTGTCTTTCTGGCAAGAAACATTCCAGGATGTAGGCACCTTGTTCGTCATTCCTTGACTCCTCGATCGGCTCGGATGACTCTATTTCCATATCATCATCCAAGCCCAATGGGGAAAAATGTTTGGAGTGAGGACCAATGCGCTCAAACACATGAACTTCAGGACTTTCAACATCCTCAACATCAATGATACTAGAGTCAACAAAATTTATATCCTCAAAGTCCTTGGCTAACTCTAGTCTCACTTCTTCAACATCGACATCCTCAAATTGTAGTTGGCTAGGTTGTTGATGTTCTACTATGACCTCCTCAATTAACACCTCAAACTCGCACTTTTTTTGGCTACTATCCCCAATATTGGCTTGTTGAGCATTAACAACTCCAACCACTTGACTCAATTGAGCCTCCAACTTGCGAATAGTTGCCTCTTGACTTTCTATCTGCAATTGTTTCTCATTATTTTCTTCCAGAAGGCACTTTAACATATTCTCGATCTTTTCCAGGCCATCCTCTCTGGGTTCTTTGTTCCTATTAACTTCACAAGAAAAAAAAAGAACCATCAAAGTAAGGGGTTGGGGGAAGATAAGGAATATAAGCACAACCATGAAAGTGACAATCTTGACCACCACACATATCACACAAATTCCACACATAAGATTGAGTTGGTGCACATAACTCGCTCTCGGGAATATCTTGATAATTTTTCCCTGGGTGGTTTCCTCCACAATATGCATAACGAGGATCAAAAGTATAATTACCAACATCCAAACTATCATAATTCCATGATGCCATATTTTTTTCTCTTTTCCATGTATAATTATATGTACACCTACAGCTACACCGTTAGTTCCCCAGCAACGGCGCCAAAATTTGATCACGTCCAACTATGCCTTATAAAAAGGACAAAGCAATAGTTGCAAATATAATCTGGTTTACAAGTCCGGAGTCGAATCCTACAGAGAACTAAGGCTTAGCTACATCTTTTCAATATTGCTAAGAAGATAAGCTCGAACAATTCCTATGTTATAAATATTAAGATTCTTATATCTAATTAACTAACAATTTAAAATAGTAAATTAACACTAAAGATACTACGGGTCGGAGAAAAGATTAAGGAGGTCTAGAGTTATGATTTCCCCAATTGTCGGAATCCTTCCCGCTATGTCTTCTATAATTTCGCCTAAGCATTCTCTATCAATCATGAACACTCGTGCTACTGTAAATCTCTCTCGAGTAATTACAATAATCTACTAGACGCACTCTCTCGAGCTACGCTAGCTAACTTGTATTACAGTTCACTTTAGATTGCACCCAAGTTATCGTTATCTCTAATCCAACCTTTAAACCCTCGGTTATTGATCTCTCCTATACTTTGGGAGTGATGTTTTTCAACAATTACCTAAATATGCACTCTCTCTCGAGTAGATACACACGAAATAGGCACGGCTAATTGAGGATCCTTTCAATTAACTACAACAAGAACGTAGTTGAACAAATAGAGATTAAACTTTGAAAAAATTATATAAAAACATAACAAGAATTTATCCTACAAAAGTTTCAATAAAAACCCTAGATAACAACTTAGTTATTCATAATAGTATGTAAAAATACAATACTAAAAGTCATAACCAACAATAAAAAATAGGAAGAGGAAGGAAAAACTTGTAGAAGAATTCTCCGCCTTGCTCCTATTGTTGTCTATGCCTCCTTAGGTCGAATTTGTGTCCAAAATATGTCCTCTCTCTCTCTCCAAAATACCATTTTTCTATGTATATATACCAAGTAGGGTCAGGCCCAAACGATTGCGACCACTGTAAGCACCTGGTCGGTCATTTTGAGAGTTAGCGCCCCTATCCTATGATAACTTCTTCTCCCATATCTAATTTATGTTATTGAAACTTGTCGGAGCGTTGAGTGGTGAAAACTGGAGTGATTTTGGAGACATAGTCCTCTAATGTGAACTTCAATTTTAGAAATCGGACCGTAGCTAGAACTGTATAAAGACGGATCCGGAATATAATTCCGTCGACTCCGTTAGCTCCTTTGGGTGATTTCGGGGTTAGGAGCGTGTTCGGAATGAGTTTTCGTGGTCGGTTGTAGATTTAGGCTAGAATTGACGAAAGTTAGAATTTCGACGATTTCGGCCGATAGATGAGATTTTGATATCAGACTCGGAATGGAATTTCGAAAGCGACAGCAGGTCCGTAATGTCATTTTTGACCTGTGTGCAAAAATTGAGGTCATTCGGATAAGTTTAGACGTGTTTCGGCATTGGATGTGAATTTTAGAAATTTCATAAGTTCTTAGGCTTGAATCTATGCATATTTGATGAATTTGATGTTATAAGACCTGTTTTAAGTCTCGACCAAGTTTGAATGAGGTATTAGATTCTGTTGGTGGTTTTGGTTGACGTCCCAGGGGCATCGGATGTGTTTCAGGTGTTCAAACGGACACTTTTGGACAAAAGGCCTTTGCTGATGTTGCTAGTTTTTCTATAGCAGTTTTCTCTTCTCTGCGATCGCAGGAATAGGCTCGCGATCGCATAAGGTAATTGGGGTAGGCCTGGGTTTTGTTCTCCGCGATCGTCTGATGTGGCCCGCTTCGCGATCGCATCCCCTTAGTCGTGATCGCATATAGAAATTGTATTAATTATTGTAGCCCTCTAGATTTAGGTTTTAAAGGTGCTAAATACACTTGGTCCAATCGTCGTACTAACTCAGGTAGTCTAATTCTAGAACACTTAAGCAGATATCTTGCTAATGACCTCTGGATCAATCTATTCCCTAATGCTCAAATAATTCGCCTCCCTCGTACGCACTCTGACCATGCACCAATCCTCCTAAGCTTCCAAAAAAGAAATAATCCAAGAGGAGAAAAAATCTTTAGGCTTGAAACGTATTGGTGTTATCATGTGGAGTTTGAAAATATTGATAGAAACTCTTGGTACAATAGGAAACTATTAGAAGCCACATGCCTTTTCCAACACAATGTGTTACATTGGGATAAAACAACCTTTGGTAACACCCACAAAAAGAAAAAGGATATCATAGCAAGACTCCAAGGAATCCAAGATTCTAATAACTACCCTTATAGTCATTTTCTTCATCTGCTTGAAAATGATTTAGTAAAAGAGTACAATAATATTCTCAAAATTGAAGAAGACTACCGGAAAATCCGCTCCCGCATAGATTGGTTAAACGATGGCAATGCGAACACTAAATTCTTTCACCTAAGTGTTGTCAATCGTAGGAGGAAAAATTATATCTCTTTTTTAAAGATAATGATGGTAATTGGATCTATGATCCAGAACAAATCATATGCCATACCCTAAACCATTTTAAAAAAGCTTTCCAAACGGATCATATTGAAACCCCTATTAAGAATATCAGGAACTCCGCAACCTCCTTCGACATGTTATACTTATCCCATCTAGACTCTCCCTTATCATATCATGAAATCACTCGTGCCATATTTTTGTTCAAACCCTTCAAAGCACCTGGACCCGATGAAATCCACCCCTTCTTTTACCAGAAATATTGGCACTTAGTGAGGGCTCCAGTCCTTAATTTTTGTCACAAGATTTTCAAAGACCTTTCAATCCCATAGACTCTAAATTCCACCTTCATATGCCTCATTCCAAAATTTAACAATGCTAACAACCTCAATAATTTTCGTCTGACTGGTCTTTACAACACTATCTGCAAAGTTATCACTAAAATAATAGTCAGTAGAATCAAACCCTTCCTAGATAAATTAATTGGCCCATATCAATCGAGCTTTCTAAAGGGTAGAAGAACTAGTGATAATGCGATCACTATCCAAGAAATCATTAATCATTTTCAAAAAATAAGGGGCCGCCAAGGAAAAGTTCTTCTAAAAATTGATTTAAAAAAAGCTTTCGACCGCCTTGAATGGTCATTTATCTACAGGGCACTGCTTTTCTTCAAATTCCCCCCTTGTATCACTAAACTCATTATGATTTGTGTTACCACCTCTTGCATTGCTATCCTAGTCAACGGTTCAAAAATGGAGTTTTTCCAACCCTCAAGAGGTATCCGACAAGGGGATCCTATGTCTCCTTACTTGTTCATAATGTGCATGAAACTTTTATCAAAATACATTAATCACCAAGTCAATTTAGGACTTCGGGATTCAATAAAACTCAACCCCACAAGTCCTCCCATTTCACACCTATTCTATGCAGACGACTTAACGCTCTCAGCAAATGCTAATCTGAAACTCATCAACACTATAAAAAATAGTCTCACTTTTTTCTCCCAACTCTCGGGGCAAAAATCAATAATTTTAAATCCAAAATAATCTTCTCACAAAATTGTGATACCAATTCCAAAAATCTCTTTGCCAATATTCTTGACATCCGTTCCAGTGATAACTTTGGCAAATACCTACGATTTTCCATTCTCACACGGAAACCCAAAGCTTCCGATGTTCGTTACATCATTGACCATATGAATTCAAAACTTGCAGGATGGAAAACAAAATTTCTTTCCCTTGGGGGAGATCAACCCTGGCAAAGTCTACTCTCAACTCTATTCCTAATCACGTAATGCATTACATAATGCTCCCTGCCTCTACCCTAAAGCATATTGACAAAATACAACGTGATTTCATCTGGAGTTCCACCACCCAAAAAAAAAATTCATTACATAAAATGGTCCAAGGTCACCCTTCCTAAGAAGGAGGGAGGATTGGGTCTGAGGAAAGCAACAGAAAAAAATATTGCATCCCTCACTAATCTCTCCTGGAGACTTTTTTCCAACCCCACTTCATTATGGGCCTCAACTCTCATCACAAAATATAGCCATATAAGAAATTCATCCTCCATGTCCTTTATGTGGAATAACATTCTATCCAGCTGGAAAATATGCAAGCTAGGGCTTCATTATGTAGTAGGCCTGGGAAACATCAGTTGATGGTTAGATGCATGGATCCCTGACCTCCCCCACCCCCCCCCCCCCCCCAGACAAGGGCCATTGAATCAAATTTATCTATCTCTTAGAGTCAAAGACCTTTGGTCAAACAGCACTTGGGATCCCACAAAATTGTCCGTTATTTTACCCACAGAAATCCAAAGGAAGATACTCTCCATCAATCTTAACTCCCTTCAAAATAGCAGAGACATCCCCACCTAGACTCTCACCTCTAACGGGATATTTTTCACTGGCCTACTTACCAATTTATAACAAAGCCCATTACTAACAATTTCTCCTTCCAATGGATTTGGAAACTTAATACTCTCCATAAGATTAAATATTTCCTATGGCAATGCTCCTACAACCACCTCCCCCCACTTAGTTACCTACACCATATCGGGCTTAATATTGATAAAATTTGCCCTATCTGCAAACAAGTTGAAGAGACTATCATTCACATCTTTTTCCAATGCTCTATTGCTACAAACTTTTGGAATGAGACGCATATTAATCTCCCTCCCCTTCATCAAACACCAACCCACTGGCTCACCATTTTAAAAAACTTGAATGCCAATTTAGACCAATGGGACCTCTCATGGGAATTATTTTTTCCTTACGCCATATGGCACATGTGGCTTAATAGAAATAATAATTCCTTCAACAACAAATACGCCACCCTCTCCTTCACCACCGTCCTAAGTCGTTGTAAGGAATTCAAATACTGTGTTAACAGTCCTATCCACATATCCCCGAACAGCACTATTCATATCAAATGGATACCCCCAACACAAAACTTCCTTAAGCTTAACATGGATGGAGCATTCAAGGGCAAATACAACACAGGTGGCATTGGGGGAGTTTTCAGAAATTATAGGGGTGACTGGATCCTAGGTTATTCCGATAAAGCATTAGCCTACACTCCGACATACATAGAGCTTCTGGCCCTCAAAGCTGGTCTTCAATTAGCAGTCAACAAAAATTTCTCCAAGCTAGAAATTGAAACAGACGCAACGGATGTAATCTCATTATTGCACAATGACACTAGTTCTATTTATACTAACATTGTAAATGAGTGCAGGTCACTACTGAGAAAGTTGCAGATTTCACCGATCCGGCATAGCTTCAGGGAAGCAAATGGAGTTGCACACTTTTTGGCTAATAAGGGAGCCCAGCAAGCCACGACATCCAAACTCTGTGTAATGGAACGACCGACTACTGACATTTTGAAGACTCTGCAGGAAGATAGAATAGGTCGTATCAAATGCAGGAATATCTCTATTACTACTATTAACAAGCTAGTTTCTTTTGGGAACCTATATGTAACTAATGTAGTACAAAACAATGCAAATGAGCACGTTGTAACTCATTAACTTTTGTAATTTTATTATTATCGCAGTAATGATATATATATATATATATATATATATATATATATATATATATATATATATATATAT
>MDKI01126952.1:0-40654 GCA_005239505.1 Nicotiana paniculata
ATATAGTTTGCTTTCTTGGAGTCTCTTGCTCTGTTCGTCCTACTGTGGTATCAGAGCCAGGTTGAATTTTCCGCATTTCTATTCAGTTTTTCTACAATTCAAGACTTCCGCTTTATTATTAAATTCCATTGTTTGCATGCAATTGCTGAAAATTGTTAAATGAGGTAACGTGTTAATGAAAAAGGTAATTAACGTTTGGCTTGCATAGTTTCCACTAGTAGGCGCCATCACGACCCCCGAGGGTGGGAAATCCGGGTCATGACAGCGGTGGCTACTGAGTTTGGGCCTTTTCGCAAAAGTGAGGGATGGATCGCACATGCGAGTCTGCAGAAGCAGGAATTTTTTCGCAAATACGAAAATTTCTGGGCAGAAGGTATAAAATCGAGGGTTGTTTATTTTTATCATATTTGGAGCTGTGGAGCTCGGATTGAGACAATTTCTAGCCAATTTTCACCACATGGATTGGGGTAAGTGTTCTCTACTCGGTTTTGGTTATAATTCATGAATTTATCTTTAATTTTGGCATTTGGATTATTAATTTTAAACAGAATGTTGAGGGGTTTTGTCTAAAATTTCATAAAGTGAATTTTTTTATATTTGGACATTGATTCGGAGTCAGATTTGAGCTAAACTAGTATGGTTAGACTCGTAATTTAATGGGTTATCAGATTTTTTGAGTTTTGTCGGGTTCCAAGGTGTGATCAAAGATTCGACCTTTATTAATTGGGCTTGTTTCCTTTGGCATAATTTGATATTCTTGAGTTGCTTTTGGCTAGTTTCGAGTCGTTCGGAGATCGGTACACGTGGGGTGGCATTTCTAGAGTATTGTTTAACTTGCTAGGTATTGGATTTGGCTTGTTTGAGGTAAGAATCCTATCTAAACTTGGTTGAGTCACTAGTTCCATGAATTATTTTTTATAGCTATGTGCTATGGGTGTGCATATGTGTGGGGTTTGAACCCACGTGCGAGCACCGGGGTATTTATCAATGCTCGGGGTAGTGATTAGGCTATGATATACCTAGAGTTGACGGTTAAGATTTAAGCTAAAATATTTCTCATATTTGTATCATTGTTGGGAACTATTTGATCCATGTTTGAGGTTACAAAGAGGCTAAATCCCTGAATAAAACTTTGTAATTGTTATTCATGTGATAAAATTTACCGATTTGAGCTATGATAGCACACATTGAACATGCCTACACTTTAATATGTAATTATATCAGTCGAGGAGCATGAAATCTAATATTTATCTGTCACATACATATGTTCTTGTATACTTGCTTATGTGTGATATGATTTGGATTAGATGTCTGTGACCACGCCGAGCGGATTGTGTTGTTATGCCTGTGACCACGTTGGGTGGATTATGATATTATAGCACATGAGTTGTTCGTGCATCACATGAGTTATCCGTGCGGATCCATATATTTATACTATAGCATGAGAGTTATCCGTGCAGCACGTGACTTGTCCGTGCGGATCCAGAAATTTATACTATAGCACGTGAGTTGTCCATATGGATCCAGATAATACTATAACACATGAGTTGTCTTTGCAGCACTTGAGTTGTCCGTGCAGCACCTGAGTTTCCCGTGTGGATCCATACATTGATACTATAGCACGTGAGCTGTCTGTGTGGATCCAGATATTGATACTATAGCGCATAAGTTGTTCGTGCAGCATATGAGTTGTCCGTGCGGTTTATATTTATGTGATCTCTACGAGAGCTCGTTACTGTTATTGGATCGGGTTGCGTACCACAACGTACTAATATTTGGTTAATGCATTTCATCTTTACATGAAAATTCCTTGACTGATTACCTGATTTACTTACATAACTTCCTTATATGCTGGATTGTTGACTGAGCAGAACACCTTAAAACCAAAAATTGTGAGCATCAAAAATGGTTTTACCTGAGATTTTCCTTATTGGATTATATACGTGTTATATACTTGTTGGAATTTTGAACTGCGCTAGTTTTAGTGAGTATCATATATAGTTCTTGCTTCTTTTATATCACCGAGGTTAGTTAGGATACTTATTGAGTATATGGGGTCAGTCGTACTCATACTACACTTCTGCACCTTGCGTGCAGATCCTTCTATTGATGGTGGTGTGTACGTCGAGGGTTGACATTGATGATGTACCTACATTCCAGTTATGGCTATCACTTATCCTTGGTAGTATTAGATTCAAATTCTGTTCATTTACATTTCAAACATATGTTGTAATTTTTAATTCAGTTTAGTAAAAATATAAGTTTTAGTGGCTCATGACTTGTACTACTCCTTCGGAAGTTTCTTGTATATAAGTTCAATTATTTCTTCATTTATTTTTCAGTAAACCTCATTGAATTGGATTGTTGTTAATTGGCTTACCTAGAGGTTTGGGTTAGGTATCATCATGACTTGTTGGATTTTGGGTCTTGACAGTTAAATTGTGAGCCGGCCACAACCACCTCTCCTTCAACATCAACTACTACCTCTTCGTCGGTGCCATCCGAACAAACAATAAACGTCCCTTCCCCATGGTCACCTAATCATGAAAATCTAGGGAACTCTTTTACGGTACCTACTAAAGATCTCAGTAGCAAACGAAGTGTCATCCTCACGGTCTCGAATGAATTCCACATAATTTCCAAGCCGGTGGAGCTTGCCAACTATCTGAAGTCGTTGGCCACGAAAACATATTGGAGAAAGATGGACTCTCTTTCTGCTGAGTGTTTTCTAAACAATAGCATGCACTGTTCGGTGAAGGTATCATCCTAACTTTCTTCTATCCCTTTTTGATTTATACTTTGCATTAATAACTTTAGCTTTAACCTTATCAGGCTTACCTTCTTGCTTCCGAGGACCTGTAAAGGTTGAATTTGGAAAACCATGAACTTACTTCGAAACAAGATCAAATATTGGCCGAACGAAATTAGTTTGTTGAGCGCCTCCCGGTGCTGGAAGTAAAAATTTCTCAAATAGATGACCTCGAGGCTCGGTTGCAGCAATCCGAGAAAGATAGAATGGCCCACAACCAAGAAGCCGCCCAACTTCATGAACCTTAATAAGGCAAAGGCTAAGTGGGCTGAACTGCATGATACCATGACTGCTGCTATCGAGCACGATTCTGCTTTCATGGAGCAAGTCAATAACTTGAAAGCTAGCTTACGCTCCAAAACTGAGGATGCTAATGCTGCCGAGGAGAAAAGAGGAGAGATGAAAGAAAGGCTCAAAAGAATCATGGAGCATAATTAACTTCATGCCACAACAAATGTTGAACTTGATTCCAGGATCAACATTGGTAAAGTTGAAAATGATAAGCTTCACACAAAAATTGGGAAAATTTGAGCTAAACCCCAAGACCAAGTAGATTCTATCCTCTTCAAGAAAACCGACACAATATATCATTGAAGAAGAAGACTCTGGAGCAGGAGAAAGAAGGCAATGCAAACATTGATGACTGCATTGCCAAAGCTCGTGAATTGGAGACAATTGATCTCAAGAACCTCCCAGCTCGGCCAGCTAATTCTAACTCCTCGAATTCTAACTCCGAGTATTTGGGAATAGAAGAGGAAACCGAAGAGGAAGCTGAAGAAGATTGAGATAAACATGAAGGGCCTTAATTGAAAGCAGAATTGCCTTCTCTCGATAAAGAAAATGAAGATTCTTCTCTCTCCTCGGGCTCTGGCAGCAAGAATAATTAATGTATACATTTTTCTTTTATTTTTTCTTATAACTATGCCCAAACTTCTTTATTGTTCTCGTCATTTTAATTAATGAAAGAAATTCTTTGCTTAAATATTGTGCAAAAAAATATTCTTTTTCATTTAATAGACAAAGCTTCGGGAATTCTTCTTACATCTGATAGCTTTTGATTCTAGGCATTAACACTTCCAAAATCTATCCTTTGACAATGAGGGTTTCATAAGAAAGGACCCTTATGTTTACGGTGCTCTTGACGAGGACATCTATTGTTCATTCCAGCACAAGCATTTGAAGTTTTAACTAACTTCCAAGGGAAAATATAAACGACAAAGGTCCAAATATACCTCTGTACTTTCGAACATGGTCTAAGAATACCCCTCATTATACTATTGGGTTATATGTACCCCTACCGTCATACTTTGGGTTCAAATATACCCCTCATTTAAACGGAGGAACACGTATCATCGTCTTGTTGGTTAATTCTAAATATCTCTTAATTAATTAAAAAGACCCATTATCCATACCTAAAAGTAATTTTTTTTGTAAAAAATGGAAAAAACTGAATTTATTTTTACTAAAAACTAAAAAAAGGAAAAAAAAAATCCAGCTTTTACAAAAAAAAACTGAAAAATATTTTCTAAAACAATGTTTTTGTAAAAACTAGAAAAAAACTGAAAAACAATTTTCTAAAGCGTCCAAAAACTAGAAAAACCTGAAATTCGTTTAACTAAAAACTGGAAAAAAAAAAAGGAAATATTTGTTTTTTCAGTTTTTACAAAAACATTGCTAATTACTTTTAAGTTTTTTTTTTAGTCTTTACAAAAACAATTGCTTTAGAAATTATTTTTCAGTTTTTTTAAAGCAATATTTTTCTAAAAACTGGAAAAAAATATTTTCGATTTTTTTCAGTTGTTAGTAAAAAACATTTAGTTTTTATTTGTATTTTTACAATAACATTGCTATAGAAAATTGCTTTTCAGTTTTTATTTACAGAAACATTGTTTTAGAAAAAAAAAACAAATGGTCTTTCAGTTTTTATTAAACAATGGGTCATTCAGCTTTTAGTAAAAAAACATTCAGTTTTTTCAGTTTTACAAAAAAAAAATTGCATTAGAAAATTACTTTTCGGGTATAGGTAATGGGTCATTTTAATTAATTAGGAGATATTTAGAATTGGCCAACAGGATGATGACACGTGTCCCTCCGTTTAAATGAGGAGTATGTTTGAACCCAAAGTATAACGGTACGGGTATAGATATCCCAATAGTATAACGAGGGGTATCCTTAGACCATTTTCGAAAGCACACAGGTATTCTTAGACCTTTGCCGAAATATAAATTAACTTATCATTAGGACAAGAAATAAGATAAATAAAGCTCGCAATACATGTGGCTAACTTGTACAACTTATTTCTACGGGACTATCATGCAGTCTCTATTCCTGATAAGACATTTTTTCCCGTTCTAACAGTCCTCGGTCTGCGTAACACTTTTAGTGCCTTCATATATAATGGCTCTCCACAGTGTTCGGATGCTAAGTATGAGAATTTGAACACTGTAAATCTTGTTTTTCCCGATGACCCTTTCTTTGTAGTATGCTTTACATAGCTGTCTCATTAAAAACCTTCCCAGAAAAATCCTATTGGGACAAAACTAAACAAAGAAAAAAAGAGTGCAGCACATACATTCAGTACCAAAAGATACTTTAGAAATAATACCTTTTGAGGTGAGTCACATTCTAATTTTCTAGGCAATTTAACTCCATCTTTGTTTTCCAACTAATATGAACCTTTATCAGTCATAGCTGAAACCCGATAAGGTCCTTCCCACATTGGTCTTAGCTTCCCAGTTTTAACTTGCCGAGTATTTTGAGTTACCTTCCTTAAAACCAAATCCCCGACTTCAAAATATTGAAGATTTGCTATTGGTTTTAATACCTTTCCATTCTTTGCTTTTGTGATGCCATCCTCACATATGCCAGATTCCAGTGCTCTTCAAGCAATTCCAATTTAACCAGCAATGCATCATTATTTTTCTCCTCATTTGCTCAGGAAGAACTTAAGTTTGGTTCCCCAACCTCCTTCGGGATCAAATCTTCCGCACCGTATACAAGTGAAAAGGGTGTTTCACCTGTGCTTGATTTTTTCGTGGTTCGATCTTCCCACAACACACCTGGTAGCTCATCTGGCCATTTGCTTTTAGCATCGTCTAACTTCTTTAAGGTTTTGGATTATTACATTATTCATTGACTCCACCTGTCCATTAGCACTTAGGTGGTACGGTGAAGATGTGATTCGTTTGATCTCCAATCCTTCCAAATAATTTGTGACTTTGGAACCTATAAACCATGGCCATTGTCACTAGCGATTTCTTTTGGTATTCCAAAGTGACAGACGATGTGATCCCTTATGAAATCAATAACTTCTCGTTCTCTGATATTTTTTTGTAAGCACTTTCCTCAACCCATTTAGTAAATAGTCAGTTGAAACCAAAAGAAATTTTACCCTACGGGTCCTTGTGGTGAGGAACCAACTATGTCCATCCCCCATTTCATGAATGGCCATGATGAAACCACTGAATGCAAAAGTTCTGGTGGTTGATGCACTAAATGTGGATGACGCTGACACTTATCATATTTTTGTTCAAATGTTTTTGCGTCTTTCTCCATCCGGGACCAGTAGTAGTCAGCCCTTATTAGTCTAAGCAACGAGTCTGCACTGGAATGGTTACCGCATACTCCTTTGTGAACTTCCCTCATCACATAGTCAGCCTCTGATGTCCCTAAACACCTAGCCAATGGTCCTTGGATGGACCTCTAGTACAATTGACCGACAACAAGACAGTAACGAGATGCCTTGGTCTGTAGTGCTTGGGAAGCTTTTAGGTCTTCAAGCAATTTTTCATGCCTTAGATATTCTATAAACTCATTTCTTCAATCCCAAATTAAGTTGGTTGAGTTAAATTCACAATAGTCATCCATATCCGACACCGAATGCAGCAATTGAACTACCACACTGGAATCAAATCTTTTCATTTATGTGCCTGAATGCAACAATTGAACTACCGCACCGGAATCAGATCCTTTCATTTCTGTGGATGATCCCAAATTGGCCAATGCGTCTGCCTCCACATTTTCCTCCCTTGGAATGCGGATGATTGACCAATCCCTGAACCGGGAAAGTAATACTTGAACCTTGTTCAAGTATTGTTACATGCACTCCTCCTTGGGAATCACACTTTAGTTTGATAACCTCGGAGCCTAGTCCCCGAGCTAGTTCAAGTCCTACAGCCATAGCCTCGTACTCGGCATGATTGTTAGTTAATGGCACAATTCCAATAGCCTGTCTCAGGGTTTCCTTCGAAGGAGCGACCAATACTATCCCGAGATTGAACCTTTTTACGTTGGAAGCTCCATCTATAAACAAGGTCCAAACACCTGATATTGTTCCCGATACATACTCTGCTTCTTTAGAAGCTAAAGACATTAATCTTGGACTAAAGTCGGCCACAAAGTTGGCCAGAACTTGTGACTCGATTGTAGTCCTGGGCTTGTATTCAATGTCGAATTCACTTCATTCAACTACCCATTTAGCCAAACAACCTAACAACTCAGGCTTATGAAGGACATTCATCAAGGGAAAGATTGTCCCAATGGCTATAGGATGACATTAAAAATAGGGCCTAAGAATTCGAGAGGCGACTACGAGAGCTAAGGCCAGTTTTCAAGGTGTGGATAGTGTGTCTCCACTCCTGATAGAACTTTACTTACATAATAAATAAGAAATTGCGTACCTTCTTCATCTCGGACCATAACAGGACTTACTGCTACCTCGGAGATAGCTAAATAGAATAACAATTGCTCACCTTCTACCTATTTTGACAACAACGGAGGCCTATACAGGTATCTTTTTAGATCTTTCAATGCCTGGTGGCATTCCAGAATACACAAGAAATCGTTCTCTTTTTCAAATGTGAAAAGAAGTGATGGGATTTCTCCGAAGACATCCGGATAAACCTGCTTAGAGCCTCCAGTCTACCGGTCAACTTCTGTACTTCCTTCACACTTGTTAACTGGTCCAGGATATTCTCGATGGCTTTGATTTTATCAATGTTTTCTTCAATTCCTCTTTGAGAGGCCAAGAACCCCCAAAACTTACCGGAACCAACTCCAAAGGCGCACTTCTCAGGGTTAAGCTCATGTTGTATTTTCTCAGAATGTGGAATGTTTCTTGTAGATGTTTCAAATGATCTCCAACATTAAGAGACTTAACTAACATGTCGTCAATATAAACTTTCATTTTCTTACCTTTCTATTTTTCAAACATTTAATTAACAAACCCCTGATAAGTGGCTCCGGCATTCTTAAGCCCAAAAGGCATAAAATTATAGCAATATGTCCCAAAATTTGTGATAAATAAGGACTTTTCCTGATCTTCTGGGCACACCTAATTTAATTATACCTGGAATAAGCATAAAGAAAATTCATTAATTCATGCCCAGCCGTAGCATCAATCATTTGATCAATGTTTGACATCGGGAAAGAGTCTTTAGGGAATGCCTTATTTAAATCTTTATAATCTACACACATTCTAAATTTATTTTTCGTTTTAGGCACTACCACTATGTTTTCTAGCCAATCGGGGTAATTGATATCCCGAATTGAACCTACATTAATAATCGGGTCACCTTTTCCTTGGCAAACTTGTTTCTGACCTCTGCTATCAGTTTCTTCTTCTGCCTTACTAGAGGGAAGTTAAGATCCAAATTCAGCTTGTGGACAACCACTTCCAATGGAATACTTGTCATATCTGAATGCGACCATGCAAAACAATAAATGTTAGATTTTAGAAAATCCATAATTTTTAGCCTGAGTTCGGGACTCAACCCCTTTCCTAAGTGAAATTTTCTTTCCAAGTAGAAGAAGTCCATCATCATCCTCTTCTCTAAAGGTGATGCTATCTTCTAAAACTTTTCAGATCTTGTTGCCATGAGTTACCGATATCTTTGTCTTCAGTGCTGTCAAAAACTTCACCCCATTTACTTCGTCTCCATCGAAGATCATGTTTATCGTCATTCGAGGTGATCATGTAGCTGGTTTTGATGGTTCTACAACATCCTGATTTTTCCCATAATTGTTCTTGTCCCGATCACTTAAAAACTCTTTGAGGTGACCATTCTTTAACAATGTTGCTACCTCTTCGTGAAGGTGTCGGAAGTCACCAGTCATGTGGCTGTGAGTTCCATGGAACTCACACCATAGATTAGGATCCATTTGTCTAGGATCCGATCAAATTGGTTTCAAGAACCTAGATTCTATAATATTCCTCATAACTAACACCAGTTCTACCAAGATGATGTTAAAATTTTAGTCGGTTAACATTGGATATGTTAAATATAAGGACCTCGACGTCTCTTTCTCCTGCGAAGATCAGCTACTTCGACCAGGATATGCGCTTCTATTGGAATAAAACCTATATGAAGACTGAAAAACTTTATTTCCTCGCCCGTTGGCCCTTTTGTAATGTCTAAAACGACTCCCAGAGGACCTCCAATTGGAATCAATATCACTTTTCAAATTTATCTTGATTCCGATCGTGATTCTGTTCTTTGGTAAAAATCGAAGAACCTAGTTGGTCATCTTCTATTCTGATCTTTAACTCTTAACGGTTGTGAACATTTTTCCTTGTGCTCACCTATAATTCTGGCAAGCTTTCCTTCAATTTCCTGGAGGCATCAAAACTCAACGGATTGAGGCCTTTTACAAATGCCTTTGTTGCCGACTCATCCGGACTGTCGGTAACGACATCCTCTCCTTTCGCAATAGTTCTAATTCTCGTTGGGATATTCAGAATATATCCACCTTCCTTGCTTGGTCCTTTCTTTCTCCAACATGAGCTTTAATAAACTATAATGACCCAAAATCCGTTAAAGGTCTTGATGGCGCCTAACACCGTCGTCAGGTAAACCAACGGTAATCTATCAACTTACATACTCATTTTAGTAATTTTAAATCATAATTTTTTTCATAAATTAAATAGTATAAAACATTATTTAAAAAGTGGATGATAATATTTACACGAACTACAATGATGAACAACTTGTAGGAAACCCCAAAATCCGGTGTCACAAGTTCATGAGCATTAACTAAGAAATATTATAAAATACAACATATATCTAGAATACAAATTAGACAAGAGAATGTAAATAACTCTGAGGGAGACTCTGTGTGCTTCGTACTCGTAACATGGGATGCCGCTCACATAAGTCCCCGCAATAGACGCGCTTTTGTGCACACAAGACCACTAGATATATATGTACCTGCACAAAATGTGCAGCAAGTGTAGCATGAGTACGTAAATCAACGCGTACCCAGTAAGTATCTAGTCTAATATCGAATAAGTAGTGACGAGGGGTCAGATTTGGCACTTACTATGGCTAACAATAAAGTACTGAAATTATAAGTAAGCATAGATTATATAAATACAGCTGAAAACTCAATAACAAGAAATAAATAAACAATTCTTTCACTGATAGTAAATCTAAAATTAATTTCCATTATTTAAAAGATTAATCTTTCAAGCCAATGGAACAATATTAATTATAATTGGACTCCAATAATTATTACGCACGAATTATGCCGAGGTCGTACGACCCGATCCAACATACAAATATATAAAATGTGCACTGCTGAGGGTCGAACGACACGAACCATAGATTCATCTATCTGCTACTGAGGTGTTCCCCGCGCTTCGCAAGAAGAGAAAATACATTAAAACAACCAATTCAAGATTATTAAGATGCCAATGTTCAAAGAATTACCGGTTCTCATTAACGGTCAAGCGACCCGTCCAAATCTCAAGTTAATGAAGTTTAACCTTTTATAATTCCTTTATCAAGTTCCAATATGATTAAGCAAGAAAATTACAAAGTAGGGTGCAATCATCACAAGTATAACATGATTTGGGTCCTAGACTACCCCGACATAAACATAATTAGTAGCTACGTACGACCTCTCGTCACCTCGTGCGTACGCATCCCCCCACAAATAAAAGTATACATTAAATCAATTCACCTATGGGTTTAATTCCCTCTTACAAAGTCAGAAAAGAGACTTACCTCGTCCTGAAGTTCCATAACTGGCTCCAAAGCTTTTCCAACAGCTCAAACTAATGCCCATCTCTCCAAAACTAGTCAATAAATGTGAAAATCCATAAATATATACTCTAATACTCAATATAATCCAATTTATAACAATTTTCAACTCCGCTCGAAATGTCGTTAAAGTCACCCTCGCGCCCACGTGTACGGATTCCGAAAATTTTTGAAGATAAACCTTACCCATAACATCACGAACTCAAATATATAATTTATTCTCAATTCTATGCCCAAATTCGTGGTCAAAATCCAAAAATACCAATTTTTAGGTTTTTCTTCAAAATCCTAAATTTCAACAAATGTTCATGTCTAAATACATATATAACCCTTGTATTTAACTCACAACTAGTAGAAATCAATTACCTCATTATTGACGATGAAAATGGTGCTCAAAATTGCTCCTAGGTCGGCTCCTATGGAGGAAATGAGATAAAATGAGCCAAATCCCGTTTCTTGTAACTTATACACTGCCCAGGCGCCCCCTTAATCGCGAATGTAGTACGACCCTCGCGTTTACGAATCTCAAGAAACTCGGCCCAGAAATTTTTCTTCACGAACGCGGCAAGCCACTCGTGTTTTCGAAGCACATCTTTCCTCAGCCCCCAGTTCCTCTATCTCTTCGCGTTCGCGTCCTTCATCTCGCGTCCGCAAAGGCTTTCCTAGCTTCTATCTTGCTTTCTCATCCCCTGCCTCGTGTTCACGAAGTCCAAATCTAATAGCCCCAAAATTCCTCTTCGCGAATGCATGATATCCTTCGCGTTTGCGAATGAGGAAACAGACACCAGCACAGCACCTCCAAAGAAGCCCAACTTGGTTCAAACACCTGAGGCCCCCCGGGACCCTGTCCAATCACACCGACATGTCCCAAAACATGACACGAACTCACTTGTGGCCTCAAATCACATAAAACAACATCAAAATCATGAATCACATCCCAGTTCTAGCTTAATTAATTTTTAGAACTTCAAACTTCCACATTCTATGCTGAAACCTATCAAATCATGTCTAATTGACCTCAAATTTTGCACACAAGTCACATTTGACATTACGGACCTTCTCCTACTTCGGAATCAGAATCGGAATCCGAACTCGATATCAAAAAGTCCACTCTCGGTTAAACTTTCCAAAAATCTTCAGATTTCCAACTTTTGCCTAATGACGCCGAAATGACCTACGGGCCTCCAAATCCACATACGGATGTGCTCTTAAGATCAGAATCACCATACAAATATATCCCCACTATGGAAATCCCTAACGGACATCGATAGCATTAAAATACACTTTAACTCATTCATCGCCATTCCATAGAGCACGTATTATCCACTAGCTTTTAAGGGCTCTTCCAGTGGGTATTCAAGTCACCAAGGTCAGACCCAGGGTCAGTCATCTTCTGCACTGAGAGGTTTCTATGAGTGTGAGGATTTGGATCATGAGGAGGTTTTTCCCCAGTCTTCGAGGCAAGGTAGTATAGTGGGGCCATCAGCCCATGATCACCGCACCAACTGTCGCACCGCCTGTCCGACCGGCCAGAGGCAGAGGGAATGTGGGTATGGGTCGCCCTATAGGTGAGTCTATCCAGGTGGCACTCCAGTGAGTTTCTATGCCTTCCCAACCAGACCATATGTTGTAGCGTTAGATGTCATGCTCACATGTATTATTTCTATTCGTGGTAAGGATGCTTCGGTACTATTTGATCCAAGGTCTATATATTCATATGTTTCTTCTATATTTTCTCCTTATGTGGATGTATCTCGTGAGTCCTTGGGTGCTCATGTATATGTGTCCATGCCAGTGAGTGATTCTGTTATGTATCGGGTTTACCGGTTCTGAGTTGTGACTTTATGTGGTTATGAGAGCTGAGCAGATATTTTCTTGCTTGATATGACTGACTTTGAGGTCATCTGAGGCATGGATTGGTTGTCTGCGTGCCATTTCATTCTAGATTAACATGTCAATATTGTTACCATGGCGATGCCAGAGTTGTCTAGATTGGAGTGGAGAGGTTTATCTACTAGTACATCTAGCCGGGTTGTCTCTTTCTTGAAGACTCGACATATGGTCGAGAAGGGTTGTTTGGCCTTTTTGGATTATGTTCTTGATACAGTTGTGGAGCCTCCCATAATTGATTCAGTGCCGTGGTGTGAGAGTTCTTCGATGTATTTCCTTCAGATCAACTAGGCATGCCACCAGATCGTGATATCGATTTCTGTATTGATTTGCTGTCAAGCACCCAGCCTATCTCTATTCCATAGTACCACATGGCTCCGAAGGAGTTGAATGAATAGCTTGATGAGTTTCTCGTGAAGAGGTTCATCAGGATAAGCGTGTCACCTTGGGGTGCACTGGTATTATTTGTGAAGAAGAAAGATAGGAGTATGCAGATGTGCATTGATAACGCCAGTTGAACAAGGTTACCATTAAGAACAAGCACTTGTTGCCATGCATTGATAATTTGTTTGACCAGTTATAGGGTGTCAGGTTGCTTTCTAAGATCTACTTGAGGTCTGGGCATCATCAGATGAATATTTGTGCTTTGGATGTTCTGAATACGGCTTTCTAAACTAGATATGGGCACTATGAGTTTCTAGTGATGTCCTTTAGCTTGACCAACGCCCCTACAATGTTTGTGGATTTGATGAATTGAGTGTTCGGCCATATCTTGACTCATTTTTCATTGTCTTCATTGATGACATATTAATCTACTCTTGTAGTATGGAGGAGAACGAGCAGCATTTGAGAATTGTGCTTCAGACCTTACGAGAACAGAAGCTATTTGCTAATTTCTCCAAGAACGAGTTCTTGTTAGATTCTGTGGCATTCTTGGGTCATGTTGTATCAGGTGAGGATATTAAGGTAGATCCCAGGAAGATTGAGTCAATTCAGAGTTGGCTTCGTCCTACCATAACGACCGAGATCAGGAGTTTCTTGGGGCTAGCAAGTTATTACCATTGATTTGTGGAGGGTTTCTCATCTGTTGCAGCACCTTCAATTAGATTGAACTAGAAGGGTTCTCCATTTAGATGATCTGATGACTGTGAGGTGAGCTTCCGGAAGCTCAAGACTGTATTGACTACAACACTGGTGTTAGTGTTGCCTTCCGGTGTAGGGATGTATACTGTGTATTGCGACCTGTCACGTGTTGGCCTGGGTTGTATATTGATGTAGGAGGGACAAGTTATTGCATATGTTTCATGTCATTTGAAGCCTCATGAGAAGAATTACCCAATACATGATTTGGAGTTTGCCGCGATAGTTCATGCCCTCAAGATTTGGAGGTATCACCTTTATGGAGTGTCATGCGAGGTTTACACTGATCACTGCATTTGTTTAAGCAGAGGGATCTTAATCTAAGGCAGCGCAAGTGGCTTGAGTTACTGAAGGATTATGATATCAGTATCCTTTATCATCTGGGCAAGGCTAATGTGGTTGCATATGCCTTGAGCAGAAAGGATGAGGGTATGGGTAGTTTGGCCTTCATTTCAGCAGAGTAGAGGCCATTAGCTTTGGACATTCAATCCTTAGCTAACAGACTTGTGAGGTTGGATATTTTAGATCCCAATCGAGTTATTGCATGTGTTGTGGCTTAGTATTCATTATTTGACCGGATCAAGGATCGTCAGTACGATGATCCGCACTTGTTGGTTCTTAGTGAGACGGTGCTACAAGGTGGTGCCAAAGAGGTTACTATCGGTGATGATGGTGTTCTACGACTCTAGGGTCGCCTATGTGTTCCTAATGTTGATGGCCTGAGAGAGGCGATTCTAGAAGAGGCACACAGTTCGCGGTATTCTATTCATCCATGTGATACGAAGATATATTATCATCTGAGACAGTATTACTGGTCACAACGGATGAGGAAGGATGCAGTAGAGTATGTGGCGAGATGTCTAAATTGCTAGCTAGTTAAGAATGAGCACCAGAGGCCAGGTGGCCTACTTGAGCAGATTGTTATACCGGAGTGGAAGTGCGACCGCATCACTATGGACTTTGTTGTTGGGTTGTCACAAACGTTAAGGAAATTTAATGTTGTTTGGGTAATTATCGACAGGGTGACCAAGTCGGTGAACTTTATTCCGGTTGTGACTATGTACTCTTCCGAGAGGTTGGCCCAGATCTATATTCAGAAGATTGTGCGGTTGTATGGTGTGCCTATTTCCATCATTTTAGATAGAGGCCCTCAGTTCACTTCGCATTTCTGGAAAATAGTACAGAGCGAGTTGGGTACCCAGGTAGAGCTCATCACAGCCTGTCATCTTCAGGTCGACGGGGAGTCGGAGAGGACAGTTCAGATTCTGGAGGACTCGCTCAAAGCGTGTGTGATTGACTTTGGACGGTAGTGGGATCGATTCTTACTGTTGGTCAAGTTTTCTTATAATAACAGTTACTAATCCAGCATTGAGATGGATACATATGAGGCTTTATACGGTTGGTGATGTTGTTCCCCTATGGTTGGTTCGAGCCCGGCGAGTCTAGGTTATATGGTACCGATTTTGTAAAGGATGCCTTGGATAAAGTAAAGTTGATTCAGGAGCGAATTCACATAGCATAGTCCAGACAGAAGAGTTACACGAATTAGAAAGCGCGTGATTTATCATTTATGGTGGGCGAGAAATTTCTCTTGAAAGTCTCGATGATGAAGGGTATCATGAGGTTCGAAAAGAAGGGAAAGCTGAGTCTGAGGTTTATTGGCCCATTTGAGGTGTTGGGGAAGTTGCTTACGATCTTGCTTTGCCTCCTAGACTACCAGGAGTTCATCTAGTCTTCTACATATTTGTGCTCCGTAAGTACCATGCCGACAAGTTGCATGTGTTAGATTACAGCACAATCCAGCTAGATGAGAGCTTGGGTTATGAGGAGGAGCCAGTTGCCATTATTGACATGCAGGTTCGCCAGTTGAGGTCTAAGAGGATTTCTGTGATAAAGGTATAGATGAGGGTTCAACCAGCCGAAAAGGAGGGGACTTGGGAGACCGAAGAGGACATGATATCCCACACTTATTCAATACTCCAGGTATGATTCTAGACATGTTCTATGATTAATGTTTGTTTAAGAGGTGGAGAACGTAACGAACTGGCCGATTGTTTTTCTTTATAGATCCATGTTCCCCTAATTAAGACTGCTTGTATGTGCTTTTACTGTTTTATAACTTGCAGGAATGGTTGGTTTGGTTTTGAATGAGTTTCGGTTGAAATCGGAACACCTAGTTGCTTAATAGTGGTCTAAGATGGCCAAGTTTGACTTGAGTAAACATTTTAAATAAACAACATCAAAACCGGGATTTGATGGTTCCAACAGGTTCGTATGATGATTTTGGACTTGGGAGTCTGTTCGGATCGAGTTTCGCGTTTCGGCACTTAATGTTGACAGTTGGCGTCTTGAAGGTTTTCAAGTTCTTTATATTCCGGGTCTGGAAATAGGTCCGTATAGTGATTTATGGCTTGTACGCAAAATTGAGCATCATTCGAGTTCTCTAAGTATAATTTATTGCATTCAGAGCTAGTTGAAAAAGTTTGAAGTTCATAAGTTGATTAATTTCATTTTAGGGTGCGATTCTTAGTTTCAATGTTGTTTTATGTGTTTTGAGGCTACGAACAGATCCGTATTATGTTTATAGACTTGTTGGTGCAGTTGGACAACGTCCGGGTGGCTCGGGTGAGTTTCGGACCACCCGGAGCTAAGTTCAAATTTCTGAAATTTGTTGTTGTGGTTTCTTTCTTCGCAAAAGTTGAATAGCCCTCGCGTTCGCGATGAAGGAATTGGGCTGGGGGAAATTTTTTTCTACGCGTTCGCGATAAAGAGCTCATGGTCGCGATTTTATGGGCCACTGGCCATCGCGTTCGCGTAAGGTAAGGCTAGATGGGGAGGGGTCAGGCTATTGGTCTTCGCGTTCACGAAGGGTAGGTCAGGCAAGCCTTCGCGTTTGTAAAGTGCATTTTTAGGGCCTTGGATGTTTCGCCTTCGCAATCGTGTCACGATCCAAACATCCCTCTGGAACACGTCGTGATGGCACCCAGTCTCTACGATTAGGTAAGCCTAACAATTCACAAAAAATACTAATAACGGAAAAACAAGGTTTAGCTTCTAACTGCAGTAGATACTGAATAATCAAAATGAAGCCGCTCGACAAAATCTAACTTACACAGCTTTTCCCAAAACCCGGAATGTCATGAGTCACAAGTTACAGAAAAGAAATAACATTTCTATACACCGGAGTCTAGTAAAAACAAATACAGAAAGTGTTTGACGCGAGGAAGAATAGAAGGGGACTCCCAGATCTATGGACGCGACCGATATACCTTGAAGTCTCCAACACCTTCCTCGAACTCATGGATAATGCGGTTGATAATGAGCACCTAAATCTACACACAAAACATGTGAAGAAGAGTAGCATGATTACACCACAATTGGTACCCAGTAAGTGCCTAGCCTAACCTTGGTCGAGTAGTGAAGAAGAGTATCATGATTACACCACTTTAAACTCTCATTATACTGCTTTATTCTCCTCGGTCGAGTTCAGGTCAGGCTCACTGGTGTATAATAATAAAAACAGGAGAATAAAGCAGTATAATGAGAGTTTAAAGTTCAACAAAGGAAAACACAATGAAATAACATAACAGTACATGGAATTAAGCAACAGGGGATCTCCCGAGATACCGTCTCGTAGTCCTAAAAGTAAATATGCAGGGAGAACTCTCGAGGTACCACCTTGTAGTCTCAAAAGTAAATGTGCAGGGGGATCTCCTGGGATACCGTCTCGTAGTCCCAAAGTAATTACACAGCGCAATCAATTACAAACGATAAGTACAACAAGAGAATCTACAGTCTAGACTAAGTACAAGTCGGGAAAAGAAGCAGGATTTCATTAGGCATGTTGCAAGGAGTTCAATTAGGAAATTAAGGCACGTAGACATGTTGTTCTAAGCTAACAGGGTAAATACGCATGCTAGTACAATCAACTAATGTGAAAACAGGGAATTTCTCAGTAAAAATCAGGTTTTTCAACAAATAGCCCGTGTACGCACTCGTCACGCGCGTACACGGCGCTCACATAGAAATATCAGTACCAAATCCTAAGGGGAACTTCACACACACAAGGTTAGGCAAGCCACTTACATCGAACCAAGCTCAATGAATCGATAGCAATGCTCTTTCCACGAATATCTAACTCCGAATGGCCAAAATCTAGCCAAAATCAATTACATACCATAAATATAGCTATAAGAAACTAATCTAGTCAATGAAATCTAAGCTAAAGCGAGAAATTAGGAAATCATCCCAAAAAGCCTCCCGAGCCCACGTCTCGAAATCGGGTAAAAGTCACAAAATACGAACACCCATTCACTCACGAGTCTAACCATACATGATTTACTCGAATCTGACCTCAAATCGCCTTCCAAAACTCGAAATTATAGCCTATGTAATTTCTACCATTTTCCCCCAAATTTCCAACTCAAATCCCAAAATAGAAGATAAAAATAGCAATAGATTAATTAAATATAGCCCAATCTGAGTTAGAATCACTTACCCCAACAATCTTCTCGAAGAAACCTCCAAAAATAACCTCACACCGAGCTCTCAAAGTCCCAAAATCGAAATGGGAATCAAACCCTCGAAAATCCCCTTTTCTACCTAGCAATCTCTTTTCTGCGAGGAATCCACTGCACCTGCGCAAAAGCCCTCGCAGGTGGGGACTTCACTTAAGTCCTTCAGGCTCGCTTCTGCGAACAAGGGTCGCTTCTGCGAGCCCGCACTGCGCTCCTCTTCTATTTCAGCGTGTCTGCCTCTGCAGAACTATGGCTGTACCTGCGGTCCCAGCTGGACAGGTCCAAAGTGTGCAGGTGCGATTAAACCAGGTGCAACAAGCTTCAGCAATTGCATAAGTCCAATATTTCATCCGTCAAGCATCCGAAACATACCCGAGGGCCCCAGGACCTCAACTAAATATACCAACCAGTCCAAAAACACCATACGAACTTAGTCGGGCCCTCGAGTCACACCAAACAACGCTAAAAACACAATTCACCCTCCAATTCAAACTTGAAGAACTTGAAATTTCTAATTTTACAACTAGTGCCAAAACCTACCAAACCACATCTGATTGACCCAAATTTGGTACACAAGTCATATTCAATCTTATTGACCTACTCCAACTTCTGGAATTGGAATCCGACCCCGATATCAATAAGTCCACTACCGGTCAAAATCTCCAAAACATTGACTTTCGCCATTTCAAGCCTAAATGAGCTACAAACCTCCAAAACACAATCCAGACACGCCCCTAAGTCCAAAATCACCTGAAGGAGCTAATAGAACCGATAGAACTCCATTCCGGAGTCATCTCACACGATTCTGACTACGGTCAAAATTCTAAGACTTATGCTTCCGTTAAGGGACTAAGTGTCCCAAAACACTCCGAAACCACGTCCAACACCTCCCTTCAAGACACATAAGCAGAAAAAGATAGTGGAAAGCAGTAGACAGGGGGTAGGGGCTATAACTCACAAAACAACCGGCCGGGTCATTACAGATCGCGAGGGCATTGTAGCGATCGCGAAGAAGGATTCACTGGGCAGTAGCATATTTAAAACAAGAGATTTAGTCTTTTTTTGTTCATTTCTCTCAACTCTTGGCCGATTTTAGAGCTCTTTGAAAAGGATTTTTCACTTAGCATCTTGAGGTAAGTAATTTCAACATAATGTGAGTTTAATACATAGATTATGGATACATTTGAACATGTAAATTGTGAAAATTTTAGGAGCTTCTTGAAAAACCGAGGTTTTGGTAAAAATGGGATTAAACCAGGAAAATGATTATGGAATTGAGTAGAAACTACATATTTGTGTTCGTGAGGTTACGGGTAACATTTATCTATAAAAATTTCCGGAATTCGGACATGTGGGCCCGGGAATGATTTTTAGGAGTTTTCCAAATTGGGTAATTACTCTAATAGTTAAATTATGAACATTAGAGCATATATGCATTTTTTTGTGCGACCTTTCTTTAGTTTCAGATTGCTTGGCACCTATTTGAGGAAATTAGTGTGATTAAAGAGCCGAGTAGTGAACTTGGAAGCGAGGTAAGTATCTTACCTAACCTTGTAAGATGGAATATGCCCGTAGGTATTTAAATTGATTATTTGATAATAATTGTGGGTTTACACACGCACGAATTGACGAGAGTCCGTACATAGCTAAAAACCATGCTTATGTCCAGGTAGACCTAGGGCTTTACCATGCAATACTTGTATTATTTGAACCCAACTTGTTAGTTTAATTGCTTGAATTTATAATTGAACTTGGATATAGGATTTTATGAGACCGAGCTTCATTATATTGAGTTTTGGCGGAATAATTGATCATTAGCGAAAATTATGCCTTCTTTGAGTATTATTCTTGTGTTGTAGTCATTGACCGTAGTTTGTAAAGTTCCTCTATTCCTGTGGATCAGGCCAAACACCTCGATAGTATATTCAGATTCTTTTATGGTTTGTGTTGGTCGACCCTCGACTACATACACGATTATTCTTGATCGGGTCGTACGACATCGGCATAAATCGTTTGTGATATTGCCTGGAGTCCAATTATACTTGATAGTTCCTTCTTGACTTGAGGTTTGATGATTACTTAGTGGCTCATGTGTGTTAAAATTTACATATGATAATTGGATATTTAAATTGATATTTTGTTAAAGAATCATTATTTATTGTTTCTTATTCCATTGTTACTGTTGCATTTCATGCCTATTTTTGTAATTATGGCACTTTATATATATTGACCACAAGTAAGTGTTGGTGTCGACCCCTCGTCACTATTTCTTCTAGGTTAGACGATATACTTATTGGGTACGCGTTATTTTAAGTACTCACGCTACACTTCTGCACACATTTTGCATGTACTAAGGCAGGTACATCTAGTGTCCGTCCAAGCGCGCACCCGCATTATCCGGAGGCCTAGTGGTGAGATTCTTTCCACGCTCCATTTTGCAGCATCTAGAGCCTCCTCTTGTTGCTTATTATTTTTGTCTATTTTTCTTCAGACAATAGTTGTTTGAGGTTTTCTATATTTTACTAGATTGCTCGTGCACTTGTGACATCGGGTTTTAGAAATTTCTAGTAGATTCCTCTTGAGTCTCCTCCACATTTTCATCAATATTAATTCTTACTTCGTCGTTTGCTTGCACCACATTGTTTGGATTTTCTTGTATCACTTGCTCATCATCCATAATTTTATTTTGACTTGAGGTGGATGCATCCCCACCTTTTCCACTCCTTGTAGTAACAACCATGGCATGTACCATGTTATTCCCACATTTTGGGTTCACCACCGTGTCACTAGGTAGTGCCCCCTTAGGATGAGTATTTAAAGCTTTCGGGATTTGCCTCAATTGAACTTCCAAATTGCGAATTGAAGTGTTGTGAGAGGCTAGTTGAGCATCCGAGTCGGCATTCTTTTCTATCATTTGTTTGAACATGTTCTCAATTCGCCCCATCTCATTGTTGGAAGAGCTTGGACCATGGGAAGGATAAGGAGGCGGGTTTCTTGGTTGTTGATACATCGGGGGACTTTGAAAGCCTGACCCGATTCCCTTGGTTATTGTTCCTAACCCCTTGGTTGTTGCCTCCCCAATATCCTTGATTGTTGTGACACCAATTTCCATGGTTGTTTTGACCATTCCAATTTCCTTGATTGTTTTGATTGTTCCAATTACCTTGGTTGTTACCACCATTTCAATTGCCTTGGTTGCTAGAGTTCCAATTCCCTTGATTACCATGAGGTTTCCATTGTTGTTGATTTGGGCCTTGAGAGTTGTTTCTTTGCCATTGGAGGTTGTTCACATATTGTACTTCCTCCTCTTGTTCATTGTAAGATTCATCTTGATCAAACACACTATCTTCTTGCACATAATGTTCGGCACGGTTTTGCACTTGTTTACCCTTTTACCTTCTCTTGTTTACCATCATATTTACTCCCTCCATTGCATTGACTTGCTTAGGACCTTGAACTTGTTGAAGTTGAGCCTTGGCTAATTGATTCATTATGGTGGTCAACTCGGCAACTGCTTGCCCATGATCATGCAGTTCTTTATGTAGGTGAAGCACATTTGGATCACCTTGAGTACATTTTCTCTACTTTGCCATGCCGATGAAGTATCTGCCATTTAATCTAAGATCTCACAAGATTCCGCATATGGCGTTGTCATGAAATTTCCACCGACAAGTTGGTTGACCACGCATTGATTGGTAGTATTGATCCCCATATTGAAAGTTTGTTGAATCATAGCCTCTTTCATGTCATTGTTTGGGCACTCTTTCACCATAGTTCGGTACCTCTCCCATATATCATGCAAAGGCTCATTAGGTTCTTGTTTGGATGCTAGAATCTCATCTCTAAGAGTAGCCATATGCCTGGGAGAAAAGAACTTGAAAATAAATTTCTCCGCCAATTCATACCACGTACGGATGGAATGGTTTGGCAACCTTTCTAAAAAATCCAAGGCTTTCCCCTATAGAGAGAAATGGAATAGCCACAACCTTAAAGCATTCTCGGAGACGTTTGTCTGTTTACTCCCCCAGCAAGTGTCCACAAACCATGTCAAGTGTTTGTATGCATTTTGATTCGGAGCCCCGGTGAACAATCCCCGTTACTCTAGCAATGTGAGCATAACATTTGTGATTTGAAAGTTTCCCGCCCTAATACGGGGCGGGACTATGGCACTTTCATACCCTTCATTTGAAAACACCCGGTGTGGGGCCGCTCTTGGTGGAGATAGGGGTGGAACGGGAACATTATCTTGAGGCGGTCAGCCTCGTCTATTTTCTTGAGGTTCAAGAGGAACCTCTTCAACTTGGTCATCATCCACGTCATCCCCCAATGGCATGTTTCCGAGAGGATCATTGTTGTTGAGAGCCATTGTTTTACCTACAATTGTTTCACAAAAAGGTTAGTAACACGAAAGGAAAGGAAGACAAATCACACACAAAACCAAATATATAGCTAAATCTGTTTTAGGCTCCCCGGCAGCGGCTCCAAAAATTGGTCTCGTCCAAGTCACACCTCTATTCGGAGGTGTGAAAAGGTTGACTGCAATAATAATACCCAACAAGGAGTCGGGATCGAATCCACAGGGAGCTAAGATGGGATTAGTGGTATATATTTGGATCAAGCACGTTAAGTATCTTGATTTCACTTCCACAAATATTGTTCTGTTTTTACTTCTAAAATTATGCTACGGATTACAAGTCTAAGATATAAAACTAGAGAATGTTGTTTTCAAATAATGTAAAAACATAGGTCTATGACTTTTACCCAGGTGTTTGCCTAACAGGTTGTAAACTTTTAAAGTGTGTTTTATTGGTTGGGGTGTATTATAGCTGTCAACACACAATTACCCACTCAATACCTCTCCGTAAGAGAGTGTTTTTCCCAATTTGGCTTTCTCAAGCCCAAATGGGTATTGAACAAAACAATTGATAAAATGCTCAAGTCAGGTTTTACTATCTCTAGGTTCAACCATTTAATTGGGACTATCAATCTCTTGATTTTATCCCAAATTCTTGTTAGCCAAGTTTTCCTAGACTAAGTATCTCTTTCTCAAGAAGAGACCAAGTCAAGTAGGCATGAATTAATGTTTGCAACTATTAATTCAATAATTAAGAGCAAGAACAAGGCTAAATAATAAACACCCAACCATAAGCATCCCTAAATCAAACACCCATTAGGTTCACACACTAGGGTTGGGTCACAACCCTAGCTAAAAATCTAGCTACTCATATTGGATATTGAAGAAAATAAAGAAGAAAAGATGATAAAACTCATATTGCAAGATTAATAGATGAAAATCCAATGTAAAATCACCAACATAAGCTAAAGTTTCCTAAAAGGATGAAGAAAAATGGCTACATACTTTTTAGTATTCAAAACTTGACCTAATTTCGTGAAAGAAGTCTATTCATACAAAGCTGGAATTTTCGGACAAAAATGCCCTTACGGAGGTTCTGCGGACGCACAATTCTGTGTGCGGTCCGCACTTCTTCTCAGCTCTTGACAGTGTTCGTTCTGCGGCCGCACAATTCTGGATTGCGGCCTCATCTCTTAAGTTCTGCGGTCCGAACAATTCTGGGTGCGACCGCACTAGGCTCTTCTACAGACCACACATTTCCTGAGTGTGGTCGCATAGATTTATGTGGCCGCACAATTATAGTGCCGTCCGCATTTATTTTTGAGATTGAAGTTGATCTTTCTGAACTTTGACTTCTGCGGCCGCACAATTATTCTGCGGTCCGCACTTTGCACTGGAGCTCTATTGATTCTTCTTCACATCCTGCGGCCGCAGATAGAAGTCTGCGGTCCGCACTTGAGCTTGTGTGCTTGATTTTTGTCCTTGTTTAAAATCACTCCTTCTTTAGTTGGATTTCATCATAATGGCTCATTTTCTAATACTCCTGCAAGTAAGCATATTTCATCAGTTTTTGGGAATACAAATAAACACTTTTGGACTAAAACGAAATCAAAAAGGTGCTAATAAATAGTCAAAATCCCAACTTATCACACAATATCATGAAACAACTACAAACAATACATTTATTCAAACATTGTATACATCAAAATGATACAGTAGAATACAATAAAATATTATACGATATATTATAAAATGATAAGTAATAACCATCCAAACAAGGTATAACCTACAACCTTAAGTTCTTCCTTAGCTCGTACTCAGAAGCAATTGCCACGATTCATGAAGTAATTGATGATGCCTTAAAAATAATAATTTGGCGTCGTACATCACTCCAACAAGGTAAGATATTGTTATGATATATACTATTAACTATGGGTTTGGTTTGGATATAGTATTTATTATGGAATAATATTTTTTCAACTTTAATAAAAAATTTAATAGATCATATATTCATATGTGTCATTTACTTATATAGTATATGATTTAGTGTGTAGAGTTTAGCTTATACACGAAAGATTAAATTATCGGTTCTTATAAGTATAAAGTTTGAGTTCACAATCTAATGGTGGAATTGGACAAACCATCAGGAATGATTGTAGCATAAGATTAAATATAATTTATCTTGATTATGGGAATGGTTTAATTCCAACTTCTTGTGCTAGTACATTTTGTACGTATTGAAAGGACGAAGTAGAGATAAGTATTATACACTGACTTAATAAAATAAATTCTCTAGCCATTAAGTGTACTTATACCTTTAATCTTGATATAATTATTATCAATTGTGTGTATTATTATTTTGATTTATTAAAAGGCGAGATTCCTTCGTGGGTCAATATGTTTGGTAAATCAAATAATAATCATAATGTACATTAACAAAGTAAAAGTAATCAGTTGATGGAATCCATGTCTTGATTTAGAGATTGATACATCTTTGTGCCCGAAATTTATTTCAGAAGTCCGTAGGTTGATTGAAAAGTTTGACCGTAGGTTGACTTTTAGCTATCGAGCTCGGGATTTGATTTTGGGACTTGGAATAGGTCCTTTATGCTATTTAGAAAGAAAATGTTGGATTTAGGCTTGCCTAGTTTCATGATAGGCGCCATCACGACCGGGTAGATTTTTGGGTCGTGACAAGTTGGTTTAGAGCCTAGGTTACATAGGCCTCACGAGTCATGAGCGGGTTTAGTAGAGTCTTGCGAATTGGTAAGGAGACGTATGTACTTATCTTCGAGAGGCTGCAGAATCTTTAGGAATATCTCACATTCTTGAATTCTTGTCGTGTGAATATGTTGATTCTGGTAACTAAACTTATATTGTTTCATTCTTTCACAGATGGTGATGAATCGCATTACCGGTCTGGTGATCAGCCACCAGTACCACCAGCCAGGGCCGCGAGAGGCCGAGTCCACGATCGAGGCCATGGTAAGGATAGAGATATAGCCCGCGCAGCAACCGAGGAAGTACCGGCAGACCCTCCAGTTGCTCCAGATCGGGTCCAGTTGCAGATGCCCCAGCAGGACCAGCTCAGGCACCACCATTGCCTATTGTGATTCCTAGCCTTCAGGAGTCCCTAGCTAATATCTTATCAGTATGTACTGGCCTTGCTCAGGAAGTCTTTATTTCTATGACCGTAGCTACTTCTCAAGCCGGAGGAGGCACTCAGACTCCCCCCGCCCGCACATCGGAGCAGGTTGTTCAGGGACTTCAAACACTGGGGGCATCACCAGCCCAGCCGGTTGCAGCTGCTCGGGACTATTTAGTTACTGTTATGCCTGAGGATGAGAAGTGTAGATTGGAGAGATTTGGGAGACTTCAGCCTCCATCCTTCAGCGGTGAAGAGTGTGAGGATGTATAGAGTTTCTTGGATAAGTGTCAGAAGATGCTCCATACAGCAGGTATTCTGGAGACCAGTGGGGTCTCATTACTTACTTTCCAGTTCTCTGGAGATGCATTCACTTGGTGGGAGGCTTACGAGAGGCGTAGGCCGGTTGGCGCAGCACCTTTTACTAGGCAGCAAGTCTCCGTTATCTTTCTGGAGAAGTTTGTGCCTCAGTCTCGCATAGAGCAGCTGCACAGACAGTTTGAGCAGCTCTATCAGGGTGACATGTTTGTGACTCAGTATGAGCTGCAATTTTCAGAGTTGGCTCGTCATTCCATCTGGTTGGTATTTATATATGGCCTCACTCTCCAGCTTTGACTGCTTATAACTGAGAGAGTGTATCTGGTGCTACTTTTGATGAGGTTGTCGACATTGCTCGGCAAATTGAGATGGTTCGCAGTCAGGAGAGGGTTGAGAGGGAGGCTAAGAGGCCTCGTGGGCAAGGTGATTTAATGGTGCTCCTTCTGGGGGGTCAATTCCAGCACGGTAGAGTCCGTGCTTTCAGGCATGCTCAGACAGCTCACCCAGTTCACCGTGCTGCATCATCCGATCAGGGACATCATGGTTATCAGTAGGGCCAGATATCATTCGGTACTCTACCAGCTCAGAGTTCATCTCATGCACCATCAGCTCAGGGCTCATATGTGTTAGGACCTTCTAGCATTTATTACAGTGTTCAGGGTTCCCTTCAGTCCCCGCCGCCCTTTGCAGGCGAGGTTGCTTTGGGTGTTGGGACTTGGGTCATATCAATAGATTTTGTCCCGCATAATAGGAGGTTCATCTCAGTATAGGAGTCATCCTTCGACTTCAGCACCAGTACCTCCACCACCTGCCCAGCCAGCTAAGGGTAGAGCACAATCAGCTAGGGGCCGCCCTAGAGGGGGAGGCTGATCAGGTGGCGGTCAGGCTCGTTTCAATGCACTCCCAACTAGACCATGTGCTATTGCTTCAAATGTTATGATTACAAGTATTGTTTCAGTTTTCCATCGAGATGCCTCAGTATTATTCGACCCTGGTTCCACGTATTCATATGTTTCCTTATGTTTCGCTCATTCTCTGGATATGCCCTGTGAGTCTTTAGTTTCATCTGTTCATGAATCCACTCCTGTGGGTGATACTATTGTTGTAGACCGTGTGTATCGGTCATATGTGGTGACTATTGGGGGTCTGGAGACTCGAGTGGATCTTTTGTTGCTCAATATGGTTGACTTTGATGTGATATTGGGTATGTATTGGTTATCTCCATGCCAAGTTGTTCTAGATTTTCACGCTAAGACCGTGACGTTGGCGATGCCGGGAATTCCGAGGGTTGAGTGGAGCGGTTCTATAGATTATGTCCCAAGTAGGGTGATTTCATATTTGAAGGCTTAGTGTATGGTTGAGAAGGGTTGCCTATCTTATCTGGCTTTTGTGAGGGATGTTAGTACAGAGACTCCTACCATTGATTTTGTTCCGGTAGTACGTGATTTTTGGATGTGTTCTTGAAGATCTACCAAGCATTCCGCCTTACAGGGATATCGATTTTGGTATTGATTTGGTGTCGGGCCCTCAGCCCATTAATATTCCACTGTATCGGATGGAACCGGCGGAGTTGAAAGAACATCTTCAGGAACTCCTTGATAAGGGGTTTATTCGACCTAGTGTGTCACCTTGGGGTGCACTTGTTATATTTGTGAATAAGAAGGATAGTTCCATGAGGATGTGCATTGATTACAGGCAATTGATTACCGGTTCTATTGATGATTTATTTGACCAGCTTCAGGGAGTAAGGGTGTTCTCCAAGATTTATTTGAGGTCCGATTATCACCAGCTGAAGATTCAGGATTTGGTTATTCTTAAGATAGCTTTCAGGGCCCGTTATGGCCATTATGATTTCTTGGTGATGTCTTTTGGGATGACCAATGCCCCAACAGCGTTCATGCATTTGATTAACAACGTGTTTCAGCCTTATTTGGACTCATTCGTTATTATATTCATTGATGACATCCTAGTTTACTCTCATAGACCGGGGGAGCATGCTCAGCATTTGAGGGATGCATTATAGAGATTAAGGGAGGAGAAGCTTTATGCAAAGTTCTCCAAGTGTGAGTTTTGGCTGGGTTCAGTGGCATTCTTGGGACACGTGGTGTCCAGTGAGGGTATTCAGGTGGATCCGAAGAAGATAGAGGAGGTGCAGAGTTGGCCTAGACCATCCTCAGCCACGGAGATTAGGAGCTTTCTTGGTTTGGCAGTTTATTACCGCCGCTTTGTGGAGGGATTTTCGTCTATTGCATCGCCCTTGACCAAATTGACCTAAAAGGGTGCTCCATTTAGGTGGTCGGATAAGTATGAGGAGAGATTTTAGAAGCTCAAGACTTCTTTGACCACCCTCTAGTGTTAGTTCTGCCATCAGCTTCAGGTTCTTACACCGAGTATTGTGATGCTTCAAGGATAGGCATTGGATGTGTTCTGATGAAGGAGGGTAGGGTGATTTCCTATGCCTCGCGCCAGTTGAAGACCCGTGAGAAGAACTATCCTATCAATGATCTTGAGTTAGCAGCCATTGTCCACGCCTTGAAGATTTGGCATCATTATTTGTATAGGGTTCATTGTGAGATATATACTGATCACCGGAGTCTGCAGCATTTGTTTAAGCAGAAAAATCTTAATTTGCATCAGCGGAGATGCTTGGAGCTTCTTAAAGACGATGATATCACTATTTAGTACCATTAGAGGAAGGCCAATATGGTGGTCGATGATTTGAGTCGCCGGGCGGAGAGTTTAGGGAGTTTAGCATATCTTCCAGCAGTAGAGAGACCCTTGGCATTGGATGTTCAGGCCTTAGCGGGCCAGCTTGTGAGGTTAGATATTTTGGAGCTGAGTCAGATATTGGCTTGCGTGGTCTCCAGGTCTTCTCTTTATGATCATATCAAGAAGTGTCAGTATGATAACCCTCACCTGCTCGTTCTTCATGATAGGGTCCGACGAGGTGATGCTAGGGATGTGACTATTGGTGATGATGACGTGTTGATTCAGGGCCGGATATGTGGGCCTAATGTGGATGGGCTTTGGGAGTTGATTCTTGAGGAGGCCCAGAGCTCGCGATTTTCCATCCATGTGGGTGCCACAAAGATGTACCAGGATTTGAGACAACACTATTGGTGGAGGCGGATGAAGAAGGATATAGTTGGGTTTGTAGCTCGTTGTCTCAACTGTCAGTAGGTTAATTATGAGCATCAGAGACCGGGTGGCTTGCTTCAGAGGTTAGATATCCCGGAGAGGAAGTGGGATTGGATCACCATGCACTTTGTAGTTGGGCTCCCACGAACTTCGAGGAAGTTCGATGCTATTTGCATCATTGTGGATCGACTGACCAAGTCCGCGCACTTCATTCCAGTTGGTACTACTTACACTTTAGAGCAGTTGGCTGAGATTTATATTTGAGAGATTGTTCACCTGCATGGTATCCCAGTTTCCATCATTTCAGACAAAGGTACTCAGTTTACATCGCAGTTTTGGAGGGTCGTGCAGTGAGAGTTGGTTACTCAAGTTGAGTTGAGCATAGCTTTTTACCCTCAGACGGATGGATAGTCTAAGCGCACTATTCAGATATTGGAGGACATGTTATGCGCTTGCGTCATTGACTTTGGGGGTTCATGGGACCAGTTTATGCCGCTCGCGGAGTTTGCATATAACAACAGTTATCAGTCAAGCATTCAGATGGCTCCATATGAGGATTTATATGGGAGTAGGTGTAGATCTCCTATAGGATGGTTTGAGCCGGGTGAAGCTAGCTCTTGGGTACAAACTTGGTCCAGGAGACATTAGATAAGGTGAGATTGATTCAGGAGCGTCTTTGCACGGCGCAGTCTAGGCAGAAGAGCTATGTGGACAGGAAGATTTGTGATGTGTCCTTTATGGTTGGGGAGAAGATTTTGCTGAAGGTATCACTCATGAAGGGTGTTATGAGGTTTGGGAAGAGGGACAAGTTGAGCCCCTGGTTCATTGGGCCTTTTGAGGTGCTTTAGAGGATAGGTGAGGTGGCTTATAAGCTTGCCTTGCCACCCAGTTTGTCGAGTGTGCATCGGGTATTTCATGTTTCCGTGCTCTGAAAGTATGTTGGTGATATGTCCAATGTTTTGGACTTCAGTACTATTCAGTTGGAGGGTGATATGACTTATGATGTAGAGTCGATATCCATTTTGGATTGGCAGGTTCGAAAGTTGAGGTCAAAGGACATAGCTTCAATGAAGGTGCAGTGGGGAGGTCAGCCTCTGGAGGAGGCCACCTGGGAGACCGAGCGGGAGATGTGGAGCAGATATCCACACCTATTTGAGACTCCGGGTATGTTTCTAGACCCGTTCGAGGGCGAATGTTTGTTTAAGAGGGGGAGGATGTAACGACTCGGCCGATCATTTTGAGAGTTATAGCCTTGTTTCCACCATTTTTGCTTTTTTATGTAATTCAGATATATTGTGTTATACCAATTTAGTTGGTTCGGGTCCGGAGTGGTTTTGGAGTGAATTGAGACACTTAGTCTCTTTGGGATAAGCTTAAGTTGGAAAAGTCAATCGGATGTTGACTTATGTGTAAACAGTCTCGGATTCGAATTTTGATGATTTTGTTAGCTCCGTTAGGTGATTTTGGACTTAAGAGCACGTCCGGAATGTGATTTCGAGATCCATAGTAGAATTACGCTTGAATTGGCGAAAGTTGGAAATTTGGCGATTTTGGTCGGCAGTGGAGAATTTGATATTGGGGTCGGAATGACTTTCTAGAAGTTGTACTATGTTCGTAGTGTCATTTTTTATGTGTGTGCAAAATTTGAGGTCATTCGAACGTGGTTTGGTAGGTTTCTGCGTCGTTTGCGGAATTTGAAAGTTTAGAAGTTCTTAGGCTTAAATCTGAGGGTAATTTGGCGTTTTGAGTGATTCGAAGGTTCGACTAAGTTTGTATGGGGTTATTTCACTTGTTGGTATGTTTGGTTGAGGCCCCGAGGGCCTCGGTTGAGTTTTGGGTGGTTAACGGATCAATTATGGGTTTAGGAGATGGCTGATTCTACTGGTGTTTGTGGCTGCTGGCGTTTTCCGCACATACAGAAGGGGAGTCACAGGTGCGAGGGCGTATGCACATGGAAGTGCGCACGTGCGGACAGTATTGCAGGAGGCTGGGTTCGTAGGTACGTAGGAGAGGTTGCATCTGCGAGCCCGCAAGTGGGAAACCTGGGGAGCATATGCGGAAAGGCGGAGTGGGCCAGTTTCCGCAGAAGCGGAGTGTGATGCGCAGGTGTGCGATCCACAGATGCGAAACCTGGGATCTTATGTGAGTTTCGCACCTGCGATGGAATTTCTGCAAGTCCAGTGTCGCATAAGCGTGAAATGGTCCGCAGGTGCGAAAGGCTTGGGCAGAAAGTATAAAAAGGGGACTTCGCGAATTTCAGTTCATTTCCACTATTTTCAAGTCGGTTTTTGGAGCTTTTGGAATGATTTTGTGATGACCCAAAGGGTCATTTTATGAATTTAGACTCCATTCTAGGCTTGTGAGCAATAGAAAGACTAATTTTAATTTCCTCGATTTGCATGCGCAGTCCGGGAATGAAACCGGAAAGCTTTTATGTGAAAATATGAGAAATAGAAATTTCTAGAGTTAAAATTTAGTTTTAGTTGACTTTGGTCAACATTTTGAGTAAACAAACTGGGATCTGCATTCCGACAATCCAGGGAGGTCTGCAGTAAAATATGGGACTAGGGTGTATGCCCGGAATTGAATTTCGAAGTCCCTAGACTTAGAAAACAAATTTTTTTGTTAGTTATTACAAGAAATAAAGAAATGTAATAATATGTGAAAGTGTTGGTATCGGATGCATATATTGGTTCCGGATCCTGGAACAAGTTTGTTATGATATTTAAGTCCTATCTGTGAAATTTGATGAGAATCGGAGTTGGTTTGACGTGATTCGGACGTCCGATTGAAAAGTTAGAAATTTGAGTGTTCTTGAGGAAACCTTGAGTTTTGAGGTTAAATTTATAGTTTTTGATGTTATTTTGATGATTTGATCGCACGAGCAAGTCAGTATGATGTTTTTAGACTTGCATGTATGTTTGGTCTGGAGCCCCAAGGGCTCGGGGGAGTTTCGGGTAGGCTACGAAGTGTTTAGACTTAGAAAAAATTTCATCACAGCTGATATCTGGTGTGGCAAGCCTCTGATCTCGCATTTGCAAGATCAGGCTTCGCCTTTGCGAAGTCCTGGGCCAGCCCCAGATCTCGCAAATGCATTATTTCTGGTCGCAAACACGAGACGTCGATATGGTGCAAAGGTGACAAATTCATCGCATTTGCGATGACTGCCCAAATTTGAAGGGTTCGCAAATGCGAGATCCGCAACTAGTTAAATCAGATTTTAGACGGGTTTTTCACTTCTTTTTCAATTCTCTCATACCCTAAACCTCCATAGGTGATGTTCCAAAGACCCAAACTTCTCCAAATCATTGGTAAGTGATCTCTAACTAATTCCTTACATTCCTTAACAACTTTTAACAAGATTTCAACCAAAATTCTAGATTTTTTATGGTAAAAATTGGGGATTTTGGGTAGAACTTAGGAATTCCAAAATTTGGTGATTTAGACCTGAATTAAGGTCGGATTCCAAAACCAATTGTATATCCGGGCTCGGGGGAGATTGGGTAAACGGGTTTTGGTCCGAACCTCGAGTTTAGACCAAGTGGGCCCGGGGTCGATTTTTGTATTTTGATAAGAAAACATAGGAAAACCATAGTGTTTCATTAAAGTTGATTCCTTTAAGAAATAATTGATGATGTTGAGCCAATTGTGATTAGATTCGAGCGGGTTAGAGGCAAATTCTAAAGGAAAGGCCGTGCTAGAGCAGTGATTGCTTGTGAGATTGAGGTATGTGCTTGGTTTAACCTTGACTTGAGGGAATAGGAATCCCGAACTTAAATGCTATGTGAATTTTCATGTGTGTTGTGTATAGGTGAGGTGACGAGTATCTATGCACCACCAAATTATTCGTTGAACATGATCCCTTCCTTATTTCCAATTTATTTGATTCCTGGCTTAATTGTTTATGATCATTGATGACTCCATGTCTAATTATTTTCATCGACTTGTTGTTAAGTATTGTTCCATGTATTTTGGGAAGTGTTGGTTGTTCACATGGTTTCATTGTGATACATAAAGATTGAATTGGATGACACTGTTCTACGATACATGTATATATTTCGGTTGGTTTCATTGTGAAATGATAATTGATGAAGTTCATGAGTTGTACAGCTTTCTATTTACGATTGTTGAGACAAAAATATTGTGAAAGGTTTCGACCTGAATTGTGAAATTTTTTATAAATAAAGTGATGTGATTGTCTGGGGGAGGGGGTTGCACGCCGCAACAAAGAGTGATAAGGGTGGACAGGTGGGATCGGGTTGCACGCCGCAACAGGAGAACTAAGGGTGATATATATATATATATATATATATATATATATATATATATATATATATATATATATATAGGGAGGAGCAATAAGGGTGGACATGTGGGAGCGGGTTGCGCGCTGCAACAAGGAGCGATAAGGGAGAATATTTATGGTTTACCGATTTTCAAAAATAAAGATTTGGAAAACTCCCTGTTTTATTTAAAAGGTTTTCATAGTCTAATTTTACTATGATTTAAATTGAAACTTGGAAATTTTGAGAAGGTTTGATTATAGCCGACATCTGGAAAAGTTATTTGAGTTGTTTTTATTTACTGTTGCAAGTTACCGGTTATTTAGTTTATTATTATTTCCTTCTTGTTGTATTATATATTGTTTACAGGCTATTTTATAAAATTCTCCGCCGTTTCCTCGTCACTACTTCGTCGAGGTTAGGCTCGGCACTTACTCAGTACATGGGGTCGGTTGTACTGCTACTGCACTTTGCACTTCTTGTGTAGATCCAGGTACTGGCCAGTGTTAAGTTCGAGACATAGTTGTGCATTTTCACGGAGACAAGAGGTAGGTCAGTTGACGTTTGCAGACTCCTGGAGTCTTCTCTACACTATTTAGTTGTTGTTTTATTTCATTCAAAACAGAGATATTTTTCTTTCAGCCAATTACTTATAGCATTCATTAGTAGTTCGTGAATTGTGACACCAGATCCTGGGTAGATATATAGTTGGTAATAGTTCGTGGTTCATTTCATATTAAATATTATTCAGGAAGTCATTTATTGAAAAGCGTTAGATTTATTTGTTTTATTTTAAGATTTCTATTGTGTTAAGTATATTTTTAAAGGAAATGGTTAGTAAATTTCTAACATTGGCTTACCTAGCAAGTATTGTGTTAGGCCCCATCACGATCTCGTGGGTTGGGAGAATAGGTCGTGACAAGTTGGTATCAGAGCACTAGGTTGCCTAGGTCTCACAATTCACGGACAACCTTAGTAGAGTCTTAAGGATCGGTACGGAGACATCTGTACTTATCTCTCAGAGGCTATTAAGTTAGGAACAATTTCACTTCTATTCTACTCTATTGTGCGAATTTATTCTATCACTGATGATTGAACTCGTCTATTCTTGTCCTCTCGCAAATCTTGACAACACGCAATGCGTCTACAACCGGATAGGAGATAAAGCCCCAAGGGAATCTACGACTAGGGAAGAGGCAGAGGTAGAGCTCAGACTAGAGCTCGAACATCAGCACCTATGGTGGAGCCTCAAGTGGATCTAGAAGCAGAGGTCCTAGATCAGTCGGTACATGTTGGACCAGTTCAGATTCCATAAGGATTCATGGCTACTCTAGTGTTGCAGGATGCACTAGTCCGGTTATTGAGGTTGGACAAGCTTTCCAAGCTATTTCCACTCTATTTCATTGGTACATCTTTTGAGGACCCGCATGATTTTCTTGACCGCTGCTATGAAGTATTGCAGAACATAGGGATAAGTTGAAAGCAACGGGGTTGATTTATATGAGCTGTGAAGTTTAACATAGTGGATTATCAGACATTGAGACCTGTGACATCGTTCCAAGTGGGGAAGTCCACTGTAAAAGAATAGATTGCGGGATCATGTGTTATATAATTGTTGGCCTAGAATATAAGGCCTGAGATTTTGCAAGAGATAAAGTTGGGACTTGCGGTATGTCTGCCTCCTTAATAACCCTATACCTCAGTACCAAAGGAGTTATATAAACAACTTTGAATCTACGTAAGGTCTACTCAACATGGAAGTTACGGTTGGGTATTTTAGGGGTAGCCAGCAGTGTTGGGTCAACATAGTAAAAGAAGAAATTGGCCGCCGGTGTTTGTCGTAAGCCTACAAAGAGGGCGACCAGCCATTGCAACGCCAACCACTTGGATCAGTTCTCATAAATGCTATTGATATAATTTGTTTCTCAGACTCTCCATAATGCATGACGCATAGGGTTTGGACGATTGCGTTAGGTCCCTATAACGGTGTCAGAACATGTCATTAGGTCCGATAAGTTAGCCCGTCATACTCCTACATCGGTTCATATAGCCAGAGAGCAAGTCCACAAACTCATTAAAAGACTCAATTATGATCGTAAAATTTTGTACGACTCAGGGCATGTTGATACTTTATTTCGGCTAGTGGTAGAAATTGTCCTAGACTTAGGGGAGTCATATTTCATCAGAGTACTCAGTCTACGTGCCCCATTGCAGTTACAACTCAACTTACATGTCTAACTAGGGGAAGGGGTCGGGATGTCGAAGGCGGAGGTCAGACTCCTAAAGGTGGAGACCCAGCCTGTTAATATATTTTCTATGGTATGGCTGAGGTCGCTACACCAGAAGGTGTCATTACAAGTACAATCTCTAGTATTATAAAGTGATAATTTCCTTAACTTGATTCGGTTATGAGTTTTTAGGAAAGTCCTCCTAATATGCTCCACTCATGGATGAGCTTCGTAACTCTTAAATATACTTATGTGAATACTCGTATTGGGAGATTCTATGGAGATAGCTATGTCTATCATTACGTGTTGTAATTTTGTTTAACAAAAAAAATATTTAAAAGAAGAAAATGGAATGTTTCAATTGGCACGATGTGCATATTACTTGTAATTCAGAACTAAGGGCGAGATCCTCGCATTTTAATATGGTTTGATATGTTTAAATCGGGCTACGAGCAGCGGTGGAAGTTATATAAGGACGAGATCCTTGTGATGAAAATTCTTATGTTTAAATTCTCTCTTGTGAAATTAAAATTTGTACTATAGTACTAATAGGGAGTCATGCTTGTTAGGTTTATTTTGAAAATTTTGTGAAAAATTATCTGTGCATAATTTTCCAAATCCGTGTTATAATTATTGAGATTTAACCTATGAGGTAGGTGCCCACCCATGTGGCGTTAAATGAGACACGTTAATTCGGGTAAATAATTATGAGTTCTTCATGAATCGCACTCATTATCAGTATTGTGAAGGTTTGAAAGGAGATTATTGTTAACATGAAGTTATTTGACGATTCTGTAATTGATTATGAACAACTATTAAGATAATATTGAACCAAAATGTTGTTCCATTCAAATGGTCGGAGGAGTGTGGGGCGAGCTTTCAGAAGCTCAAGGAATCCTTGACTTCAGCACCGGTGTTGGTGTTACCATCAGGTTCAGGATCTTTCATGGTATATTGTGATGCCTCACGTGTTGGTCTTGGATCAGTATTGATAAAGGAGGGCAGGGTGATTGCATATGCGTCTCGGCAGTTTAAAATCCATGAGAAGAATTATCCTGTCCATGACTTAGAGTTGGCAGCCATTGTTCACGCATTGAATATTTAGAGGCACTATCTCTATGGTGTGTCATGTGAGGTGTTCACGGATCATCGCAGCCTTCAGTACTCGTTCAAACAAAAGGATCCTAATGTAAGGCAAAGGAGATGGTTAGAGTCACTGAAAGATTATGATGTCACCATATTGTATCATCCGGGGAAGGCCAATATAGTGGTCGATGCATTGAGTAGGAAGGTGGTGAGTATGGGCAGCCTTGCATTTATTCCCGTCGGTGAGAGACAGTTAGCTTTAGACATTCAGACCTTGGCAAATCAGTTTGTGAGGTTGGATATTTCGCCCAGCAGTGTTCTAGCTGGTACAGTCGCTCGATCTTCTTTATTTGAGCGTATCAGAGATCGGCAGGACTACGACCTGCATTTGGTGGTCCTTAGGGACACAGTTCGGCACGATGGTGCCAAGAAGGTTATAGTTGGAGATGACGGTGTTTTGAGGATGCAGGGTCGTATATGTGTGCCTAATGTTGATGGGCTTCGTGAGTTGATCCTTGAAGAGGCTCACAGTTCTAAGTATTCCTACCACCCGGGTGCAGTCAAAATGTACCAGGACCTGCGACAACACTATTGGTGGAGAAGGATGAAAAAGGACATTGTTGCTTATGTGGCTGGTTGCTTGAGTTGTCAACAGGTAAAGTATGAGCATCAGAGACCCGGTGGGTTGCTTCAGCAGATAGAGATTCCTGAGTGGAAGTGGGAGCGTATCACTGTGGACTTCGTTGTTAAACTCCCACAGACTCAGAGGAAATTCAACACCGTTTGGGTTATTGTGGATAGGCTGACTAAATCAACACATTTCATTTTGGTGGCAAGTACTTATACTTCGGAGCGGTTGGTAGATATATATATTCGAGAGATTGTTCGCCTTCACGGTGTACCTGTGTCTATCATTTCTGATCGAGGTACGCCGTTTACCTCGTACTTTTGGAGGGCAGTTCAGCGTGAGTTGGGTACCCGCGTTGAGTTGAGCATAGCATTTCATCCTCAGACGGACGGGCAGTCCGAGCGTACTATTCAGATTCTAGAGGATATGCCCCGCACTTGTGTTATTACTTTGGAGGTTCTTGGGATCAATTATTGTCGTTAGCGGAGTTTGCCTATAATAATAGCTACCAATCGAGCATTCAGATGGCTCCCTATGAGGCATTATATGGTAGACGGTGTAGATAGCCGGTTGGATGGTTTGAACCTAGAGAGGCTCGGTTATTGGGTACAGACTTAGTTCAAGAGGCCTTAGATAAGGTCAAGGTTATAGAGGATCGACTTCGTGCAGCTCAGTCTAGGAAAAAGAGTTATTCCAACCGTAAGGTTTGTGATGTAGCATTCATGGTTGGAGAGAGAGTATTACTTAGGGTATCACCCGGAAGGGTGTTATGAGATTTGGGAAGAAGGGTAAGTTGAGCCCTAGGTATATTGGTCCATTTGAGATTCTTGAGAGAGTGGGGGAGGTAGCTTATAGGCTTGCATTGCCTCCAGAGTTATCTCAGTTCATCCGATATTCCATGTGTCTATGCTCCGGAAATATCATGGTGACCCGTTCCACGTGTTAGACTTCAGTTCTGTCCAATTGGACAAGGATTTGACTTATAAGGAGGAGTCAGTGGACATCTTAGATCGGCAAGTTCGCCAGTTGATATCAAAGAGTTATCCTTCAGTTCGAGTGCAGTGGAAAGGTCAGCCCGTTGAGGCAGCTAATTGGGAGTCCGAGTCGGATATGCAGAGTAGATATCCACACTTGTTTTTTGCCAATTCAGGTAATTTTCTATGTCCATTCGAGGACGGACGTTTGTTTTAGAGGTGGAGATTGTGATGACCCAAAGGGTCATTTTACGAATTTAGACTCCATTCTAGGATTATTAGCCATAAGAAGACTAATTTTAATTTCCTCGAATTGCGTTTGCAGTCCGGGCGTGAAATCGAAAAGCTTTTATGTGAAAATATGAGAAATAGTAATTTCTAGAGTTAAAATTTCGATTTAGTTGACTTTGGTCAATATTTTGAGTAAAAGGACTCGGATATGTGTTCCGACAATCCCGGGATGTCCGCAGTAAAATATGGGACTTGGGCGTATGCCCGGAATTGAATTCCGAGGTCCTTAGCCTTAGAAAATAATTTTTGAAGAAAATTATTTTGCTGGTTATTACTAGAAATAAAGAAATGAAATAATGTGTGAAATTGTTTGTTATGATATTTAATTTCTATCTGTGAAATTTGATGAGAATCGGAGTTGGTTTGACATGATTCGGACGTCCGGTTGAAAAGCTAGAAATTCGAGTGTTCTTGAGGAAATCTTGAGTTTTTAGGTTAAATTTGTAGTTTTTGATGTTATTTTATTATTTGATCACACGAGCAAATCCATATGATATTTTTAGACTTGCGTGGATGTTTGGTTCGGAGCCCCAAGGGCTCGGCGGAGTTTCGGGTAGGCTACGAAGTGTTTAGACTTAGAAAAAAATTTCATCACAGCTGATATCTGGTGTGGCAGGCCTCGCATTTGCGAAGTCCTGGGCCAGCCCCAGATCTTGCAAATGCGATATTTCTGGTCGCAAATGCGAGACCTCGATATGTCGCAAATGCGACAAATTCATCGCATTTGCGATGACTGCGCAAATTCGAAGGGTTCGCAAATGCGAGATCCGCAACCAGTTAAATCAGATTTCAGACGGGTTTTTCACTTCTTTTTCAATTCTCTCAAACCCTAAACCTCCATAGGCGATTTTCCAAAGACCCAAACTTCTCCAAATCATTGGTAAGTTATCTCTAACTAATTCCTTACATTCATTAACAACTTTTAACAAGATTTCAACTAAAAATCTAGAGTTTTCATGGTAAAAATTAGGGGTTTTGGGTAGAACTTAGGAATTCCAAAATTTGGGAATTTATCCTCGAATTAAGGTCGGATTCCAAAATATATCCGGGCTCGGGGGAGATTGAGTAAACGGGTTTTGGTCCAAACCTCGAGTTTAGACCAAGCGGGCCCGAGGTCGATTTTTGTATTTTGATAAGAAAACATAGGAAACCCATAGTGTTTCATTAAAGTTGATTCGTTTAAGCAATAATTGATGATATTGAGCCAATTTTGATTAGATTCGAGCGGGTTATAGGCAAATTATAAAGGAAAGGTCGTGCTAGAGTAGTGATTGCTTGTGAGATTGAGGTAAGTGATTGGTTTAACCTTGACTTGAGGGTAGGAATTCCCAACTTAAATGATATGTGAATTTGCATGTATGTGGTGTATAGGTGAGGTGACGAGTATCTACGCACCACCAAATTATTCGTTGAACATGATCCCTTCCTAATTATTTTATTCCATGCATAATTGTTTTATGATCATTGATGCCTCCATGTCTAATTATTTTCGTCGACTTGTTATTAAGTATTGTTCCAAGTATTTTGGGAAGTGTTGGTTTTTCCCTTGGTTTCATTGTGATACATAAAGATTGAATTGGATGACACTATTCTACAATACATATATATCTGGTTGGTTGCATTGTGAAATGATAATTGATTAAGTTCATGAGTACTATAGCTTTCAATTTACGATTGTTGAAACAAAAATATTGTGAAAGATTTCGACCTGAATTGTGAAAAATTTTATAAATAAAGTGATGTGATTGTCTGTGGGAGCAGGTTGCATGCCGCAACAAGGAGTGATAAGGGTGGACAGGTGGGATCGGGTTGCA
>ML356303.1:0-56968 GCA_005239505.1 Nicotiana paniculata
ACTCTTCATCAGATGGATGTTAAGAGTGCCTTTATAAATGGCTATCTGAAGGAAGATGTATTTTTCAAGCAGCACCCAAGATTTGAAAGCAAGGAATCACCTGACCACGTATACAAACTCGACAAGGCTCTATATGGTCTCAAACAGACACCAAGAGCATGGTACGAAAGATTATCAAAATTCCTGCTAGAACATGGGTACAAACGAGGCAAAATTGATAGTACCTTGTTCTTAAGGGAAAAAGGTAAGGATCTTCTGGNGTATGTGAAAGAAATGCTCAAGAAGTTTAAAATGGAAAACTCAAAAGAAATAGACACTCCCATAGCCACAGCTACAAAATTGGATGTGGATGAACCTGGTTCATCTGTTGATCAGAAGCTATATAGAGGGATGATTGGGTCTCTATTGTATCTCACTGCCAGCAGACCTGGTAATGTGTTCAGTATGGGATTATGTGCTAGGTTTCAGGAAAATCCAAAGGAGTCCCACCTCACTGCAGTAAAGAGAATTTTGAGATATTTGAAAGGCACCACTGATTTATGCCTTTGGTATCCTAAAGGTAGTAATTTCGACCTTGTAGGATATGCTGATGCTGATTATGCAGGATTCCTGGTTGACAGGAAAAGTACTTCAGGTATGGCTCACTTTTTGGGTTCATGCCTTGTGTCTTGGGCTACCAAGAAACAAAATTCAGTAGCCTTGTCTACTGCTGAGGCTGAATATGTGGGTGCAGCCTCATGCTGTGCCCAGTTGTTATGGATCAAACAACAACTCATGGACTTTGGTATTGATGTGGGATGTATTCCTATATTTTGTGATAACACTAGTGCTATTAGTATGACGAAGAACCCGGTTCATCACAAAAGAACTAAGCACATAGATGTTAGACACCATTTCCTAAGGGATAACTATGAAAAAGGAATGATCTCAATCAAATTTTGTACTACTGATCATCAAATTGTTGATATATTCACTAAAGCACTTAGTAGGGAGCATTTTGAGAGAAACATGCTGGAATTAGGGATGATTAAGATCACCTGATTGAAAAAAAAATTCTTCTTTTCTTTGGCTAGAAAATTTTAATTAGGTACTTAATCAAATTAATAATTGCTCAGCATCATGTCTTTATTGCCATACTCTTGTGACATGTATTAATATGTTTCCCTGGATACTAATAATGTTTATCTATCTTTGTAAATTGAGGCAATTTAAAGATTTCAAACAGGATGCACCTGGTTCATCTATGATGATTCATCTGACTGATGAGGTACGTACTCTTCTCCATATAGTAATTCAATTACACTCACACATGAACAGGATTCTATCTATATTTGGTTCATTACTAATTCTCTGTACAAATCCATAAATGAACCCGTTCCAAGGAGTCACATCAACACTCAATTAGCCTAGAAATAGGAGACTCTTAACCGCCAAATCAATGACACTCCTACAACCATTAGACTTCCACTTGAATAAATTTTTATCCGTTGTAAATTTAATGGCTATATGTTATAAAAGGTAATCATTACTCCTCTCTTCATAAAGCTTCCCTCAAACCAAGTTTAACTCATATTACACTACCCAAAACCTGCAAAACTCGTCATTTCCTCTCTATAAAAAAAATTGTCTTCACCTCCACCAGCTTCCTCATCTAATTCCTCACTTTATCGTGATTACGATGGAGGAAATTCTGAATCTATATCCAATTCTCCATCTGTTTACAGATCCGAATCACCAGAAATTCCATCATCCCCTGAAAATACACCCGTTCTTGAACCCACTCCAAACCCTAATCCTGCCCCCAAGAATCGTCGTGTTAAAGTTCTTGCCCGAAAATCTATTGCTTCTAGGGCTAGGGAAAAATTCTTGGAGGATCTTATCAAAGCAGACAAAAGTACTAAGTCAGATTCATCCAGTGAATCATTTAAATCAGCTAATGAGGAAGAAGCACATGGTTCAACCAGTTATGAAAAAGGAAATCTTGAAGTCGACTCTGAATTTACTTCTGCTGATAAAAGATTCGTGTTGGTAGGATTTGTTATTGATGTCGAAATCTCTGGAAGAAATAAGGATGGGAGAAAAAATAAAGAATTCTTGAGACAGAGGGAGAAGAAGATGTGAGGGGATCTAGGGAGGATGGCACCACGTTGGCTATTTGTGGTCCCATTCCTGAAACTATGGGAGAAGAAGTCACTGATTTAGGGGGAAGCATAGTAGAGGAAGCTGCAGCAGGTCTTGCAAGTATGAAGAAAGCTATAAATGAAAATGGTTCATCGGGGGAAGAAACATTGGTGGAAAGGTTGAGAAAACTGGGGGAGTCTTATAACCCCAAGAGAGGAAGGAGTCAGAAACCCAAGAAGGCAACTCACCCAGTTCCTTCAAAGAAAAGGAAATTTCTGAAGTTGTTAGTGTTTATGTTCCAAAAGTTAGAGCTACTCGTAGCACTGTGAGAGAAGAAGAAGAAAAATTAGAAAAGGCTCTGAAGGAGAGCAAGAAGAAGAGAGCAGCAAAAGGAAAAGCAAAAGTTGGAGAGCCTGTTGAGGCTATTGAAATTGAAGAAACTGGGTTGGACCTGGTCCAACAGGAGGAGCAACCTGCTCCAGGTGTGGCTGAGACACCAAAACCCACAAAGGCTAAGGCTTCTTCAAAGAAGTCAGCTAGGATGTCTGTCGCACCAACAAAATCTGTTAAGAAGACCAGGGCCAAGCCAAAGAAAGTGAAAGTTGTTTATGATGATGATGCAGATTGGAGTGGAGAAGAGGAGAAGGAAATTGGAGTGGTGACTGACAGGGTTACCATGTTTGGAAAAAGAACAATGCTAAAGGGCAAGCTGGTGAAGGATTTAGAGGAGCCTGGTATGCAGTATCTTATGGAAACTCTAGAGGTACAAGGCTGGAAGGACCTGGTACTTCGCATGGAAGGCAGGCTGGCAAGAGCAGAGTTGGTAGAGTTTATGGGGAATGCAAGTGTCAAGGAAGGCAAGGTCACGTCTATGGTCAAAGGAATTGAGGTTTCCTTTGATTTCAAAGAACTGGGTGTTATTATTAACATACCAACTGAGGTATATGAGGACTATACAAGGCAGAGATGGCCTTGTCTAGATGGGATGGCCTCAGCAATCGACATCACAAGGTTCTTTAGTGATAGTGAGAAGGATATTGAACCCAGGCCAGTTTACAAGAATCAGATGAAGCCTGAGCACAAGTTACTCTTTGAGTTCGTCATTAAGTTCCTACTGCCTAGACAAGAAAGAAGGCATATGGAAAATTATATGGATCTTACATTGATGGAATGCGTGTACTGGGAAAGCAAGTTAATTGGCCAGCTTTTATCATCCAACTCCTTGACATATTGGTGAACGGAACCAAGGCACACGCAATTCCTTATGGCTTCATGCTGACAACAGTGCTTGCACATTTTAGGGTTCCAGTAAAGAAGGTTGAGATCGCTACGGCCAAAGATTATTTTGGGAAGGAAACTTTTCTTACATGTGACTACAATGTCAATGTTCCTGGGGATGAACCTGGTTCATCTAGGAAGCAACCAGTCAACAGCAAAGTTAAAACTTTGGTGCAAGAAAATGAGATTAAGGATATGGAGATCCTTCGCTTAAAGTCTCGTGTGATTGAGGTTCAAGAAGAGTGGGATGCTCTTAGAGCTGAGTTAGCAAAGGAGAAAGAAAAGAATGAAGGTGTTCTTCAGCAGATGCTGTCTCTCCTACAATCCAAGTCCACAACCTCCACTGCACCTTCCCATTCTTAGGCTTCTTAGAGCTTCCTTAAATCATCTTAAGACCAGTTCAGTTCCAGTTCTTTTTATTTTTTTTGCTCATGGTTGGTTGTTTTTGTTTTTCTGTGTGTGGTTGATCATCGTTTCTTATCAATGAAGTTTTCTTTTGGTTATTGACTTGTCTCAATTTCTGAGTTAGCTAACATTTGTTGGTTTCTTGTGTTGATTAATCATGCTTTGCACCTGTAGTTGCCTCAATGGCCATGAGTAATAATTAATAAAACTGGTAAGTATATCATTTTGAAAACTTTTCGATGATGCCAAAAGGGGGAAGATAGTGTGATGAACTTTTAAAAAATATAAAGATGTGATATTTATAACCTAATGAACCTGGATTCTCTAATAGTATTGATCAAAACCATACAAAGTTCTTTGAAGTGTATACAGGATTAAGCACAGAGTTTGACATCATCAAAAAGAGGGAATTTGTTGAACCATGTCACTACACAATTTTAAAGATTGACAAAAGGATGACCAGTTGAACCAGGTCCATCAGAGCACACATCGTGAACTGACGAGCTGGCACATGAACCGTATATGCTTAGGAGATGTTTTGAATATGAAATATCAATGTACCAAGAGATTGTCTCCTAATGCGAAAAGGTTGCAAACTGATCTGATTAATTGAAGTCGAATTCAGCAAGGAAAGTAACAAAAGAAAGGAAATTGAGCTTGGTTCGAATTGGTTCACCCAGGTAGAGTTGAAGTGGAACTGGAAGACAAGCTCAACGACTGACTCTATAAATACTTGATGTATTTCTGCTGAAATTCAAGACGCACAAAGCTGAAGTGAATCAAAGTCTGAAAGCAAAATTCCCAGAGTTATTTTTGCTAGCAGAATCATTGTGCGATGCAAAGGCTACAGTTCAACTAGAAGAACCAGTTCCATCTGATTGATTATTGAGTCTAGTTGATTGTAGTAGGAGTTTTTAATATTGTATCTTTCAGCTTTCATAGAAGCAATTGTAATAGGTACGTATTGTTCAAGTTAGAGTTAACTTGAGGTGTGTAGAAATTAGCTAGGGGCTAGTTACTACAAAGGGATTAGAGTTATTCTTAGGATTACAAAAGAGTTTATTTTGTAAGTCCGTTTGGCTCAGAGTTTTTAGTGAAGAGTTGAGCAAATCCTACTGAGGAGTAGGTCGTGGTTTTTTCACCTTTTGAGCCAGGTGTTTTCCACGTAAAAATCTCTGTATTTTTACTTTACTGCTTTTTATTATTCCGCAACAGTAGTAGTTGGAACACCAAGAAGAACCAGGTTCTTCTACTGAGACAGCACTCGAAAATTGGGTACCACACAAAGTAACCTATCTTATTGTGTGGTATTGAATTCTAAAACATCAAGTCCCTATACTTTGCAATCCATCCCTGTAGCGCCGACTGGAAGGCCGTATATTATCCCCTTTTTAGGACCACCGACAACATCCAACTACATCCTCTGCGATTCTTCGTCTGAAATGGGTGGTCACTCTTGCTCATTCAGTGGCAAGCTCTGAGTGTACTCCTCCACATTAGCCTTGTATAGCGACCCTTTATTTAGAAGATAGAAAATTATTAACCATATAGTATTATAATCATTAAATTCAAGTTATAGTAGTTATGAAACTTACATATGCAGTCTCCGCCCGGTCCTCGACCCATCGATCTGTCGGTGCCTTCTTCTTCCGGATATGAATCTCTATGAAGAACTCATCATGAGTTATCTTCCTCCCATCATGAGTCATCATGTCAATTAAACTCGATAATTTACACTTACATACATATGACTAACGTTGATGATTTATTCTTAGTTGTTCATAATCGAATGCTTGATCGGTGACTATGTCACACCCCAAACATGGGGAGGCGTGACTGGCACTCGGTGCCGCACTGCCCGAGCGAACCACTCTGTAACTCATTTTTTTCTTCTAACTATCATGGGCCGACATGGACACAACTCCTAATGTATAATTGTAAGTGGGTAAATGTTATATCAATGAACCATTATTCATAAAACATGAATACATATGGGTCGTCAAGGCCTCTGACATACTCTACAAACTGAACCTCCATCTACAAAGCCTCTAAGATTAACTGACATCAAATGGGACAGGGTGCCGGCCTACCCATAAGTCTATAGTAAAACTCTGACATGATGACTCATAGACTTGGCTGCACTCTGAATCAGGTGGAGTCTTACCGATTTTTCACTGAAGGCCAATCTCATCTACTATGAGGGCTCGTCAAACTGATTATCTATACCTGCAGGCATGAATGCAGCGTTCCCAACAAAAGAACGTCGGTACGAATAATGTACTGAGTTTGTAAGGTGTGTGGATAAATATATAAAGAGCATGGAAGAAACATAGAGTAAAGGACTCAACCTGTAAGTCTGGATAGCTCTGTAAATCATAAAATATTTATAATGTCATGCATATGCATATAAATGTCATGTAATGCATAGTTCTGTACGTACATAACATCATCAAGCCTCTAAGGGCATCCCATCATATCATCTCGGCCACTGTGGGTAAAATCATCAACGTATACCAGCTGATCAAGTGGTGGTGCGTATATAACGCCGTAAACTTTTTCTCGTATCCCATATAAATATAATATACATATATACGTGTATATAACGCCATCTGGTCATGGGTCAATGTACATGTACAAATGCATGAAATGCATAAGAAATACGTTAATAAAATTTTATCGGAACGCCATAAAAATCAATATGCCTTTCGGATAAACATTATCAAATACGTATTTTTCTGGGACCCATGAACAGAAGATAATAATAATTCACACGGGGAATCAAGAATATAGACACCCCTAGTATTTCTATGAATAGAGTAATTTATGAAAACTGTGCGTTTGCTCGTTTCTTCTGTATAATTTGGATCATGCCAACAATAAAGAAGGGATAACCTTAACATACATGAATCTTAGTCCTCAATCTTCGTATACGAGTCCATGCACCACTAAAATTCATGTCCAAATAAGTATTACGATGATCCTGTAGTAACTTACAATCCTAGATAATATCATCGAGGCATATGATGATATATTATTTGGCATATCAACAACTTCGTGCAACATCCAAGATCTGTTAAATGATCCCTTACCCTATAAAGAAATTAGCATTAGGTTCCACAATCTAAGAAACCAACAATGCACAGACTCTATCCACAACTTCAACACTTAATTTGTTTAGTTGCTCTTAGGAAAGGAAACCAAAATCTTACAACAACCATGTCTCTTGTGGCCATGAATAACAGAAGAAAACCCTTGGTACATTTTCAATAAACAACTTGTAGTCAGATTTCCAATTCATCAAACATTGCACCAAGAAGGAATAGATAAGCAGTTGTGCCACTTGGCCTCTTGTTCTTAAAATGAATCAGAATTTACCTTCAGTAGATGTGATAATCGGCTTAATGTATGCATATTTTAGTATAAATCGCCTCACATTTTGCTCACGTGTCACGACCCCAAATCCTAACAGGCCGTGATGGCGCCTATCGTGGAACTAGGCTAGCCAACCATCATATTACTTACGCATTTGTCTGATTATGATAATTCAAAATTTAATAATAGCAGCAACCATAGCATAAAAATAATTTATTTAAGTCTTAGCGCCCCAATAACAGTCTAACAACTCTAAACAAAACCTCCCAAGACTGGAGTCAACATGGTCACGAGCATCTACGAGAAAAAATTACTCTACTAATATCCTAAATAAAGTCTAGGAATGGAATGCTAAAACTAAATAAGGAAGGGAAATGGAGAAGCTGTGGACACTGGACAGCTACCTCGAAATCCCGTGAGCTGCTGCTACGAGCAAAGACAGCTACTGCTCCGAACCGTCATCAGGATCTGTGCACAGAGGCACATGGAGTCTTTATGATTACGCCAACTCAGTAGTAATGAAAATAAATCACAGTCTGAGAATTATAAAACACACAATACAGATGCACAATTTCACAAAAGCTAGTAAAACACCAAGTCACCAGGTAGTATTCATCAATTACATAAGTTCGAAATTAGTTTCCAGAAATCCTTTGAAACAAGTGTAATATCAGTATATCTCAGTAAAATTCTCCGTAAAAACCAGTTTGAAAATGAAGTAAATCATAGTTCGAAAACTCAGTAAAAATTCTTCATAAAACTGCCCCTCGGGCTAAAATCATTTATCGTAACCATTGCCCATCAGGCATCCTCACCATCACTCAAAATCAGCCCATCAGGCATCCTCACAATCACTCACTATCAGCCCATCAGGCATCCTCACCATCACTCAATATCAGTCCATCAGGCATCCTCACAGTCACTCAGTATCAGCCCATTATGCATTCTCGCAATCACTCAGCATAAGCCCCGCGGGCATCACTCATTAGGTACCTGCTCACTGGGGGTGTGTACAGACTCCGGAGGGGCTCCTACAGCCCAAGCGCTATAACAAGCCACATCATGGCATAAATCACTCACAATGTAGGCCCGCAACCTCACTCATATCATAGCATCCTCACAATATAGGCCTGCATCCTCACTCAGTCGGACACTCTCAATTTGCCCTTCAGGCCATAAACATACCGGGTTCTCGACCCCAAAACAGTGTTTTATTTTTCAATAAATAGTATCAAATTATTCTGAGTGTCAAAATAATTTATCAGGAAAATACTGAGTGGAAAATCATAACATATTAGTGAGGAAAATATAGTAAACACAACCCCCAAGGGGAAAACAGATCGGCACTAGGCCCCAAACACGGCTTACAACCAAAATCATATCATAATAAAATAATACTAATTAAGCATAAGCTTAAAAGTCGGTTTAGCAACTCAATAGTCTCCTAAATGGGAAGATATTTTCAAAGTTACAACCTTTGCATTTCAAAACCCGTGAAAGGGTGCATAGTCCGGGGTTTCATACCCTCAGGACATGATTTAAAGACATTACTTACCTCAAAACTAGCCCGGAACTATTCCGCAACATGCTTGCCTCTCGAATCAACTTCCGAAGGCTCCAAATCTATAAAGATCAGACCTTTATCATCAAATTATGCTTAAGGAACTAATTCCAATTGAAAAGTATTGATTTTAAGCACAAAACCCGAAACCGGTCAAAACCCGACCCCTGGGCCTGCATACCTTCAGAAATTGTTATACAAAACTGTTCTTCATCATCCCACGAGTCCGTACATATAAAGAACGCTAAAATCGGAGTTCGTTTGACCCCTCAAATCATCCCTAGAAGGTCTCATAATCTCAAGCCCTAACTTCACTTTTTCTACTAATTCTTATGAATTAAATACTGAGATTATGTTCTATAATCACCCATAAATAAGTTTTAATGATCAAAACACTTACCTCTATGAAGAACAATAATTTTCTCTCTTAAAAATCGCCTCAAAAGCTTCTTTTCGTTCAAAAATTGGAAGAAAACTCGGACTGCTCGTTATATATATATATATATATATATATATATATATTGTTCACGCATTTTACTGCTCCTAATGGATTCCTTGTGAAATTCTAATCAATTTAGGCTTTTGAATCACTCAATTTGACCTTATAATGAAGGAGATATGTAGGTTTTAAGATTTGTAAATAGTGCAGACTTTTAATACGCCGTCAGAGGCAATTTCGTAATTAACCTGAAAAATCTGGCAACCTTGGTAAAATGGCCATAAAATCCTCATACAATGTCCAAATTCGACGATTCTTCTTGCTACGGGTCTGTAATTACGATATGGATCTAATACTTCACTCTAAACAGTAATCGGAGCTTATTTTTTCAATATGATATCATTTATACTTGAAGAAACGACGCTGAAGCATAAGAAAAACGAGCACAATGCAGCCCAAACCTATCCAAAACTCACCCGAGCTCCTCGGGACCCCGTACAAACATACTAAAAAGTCCCATTACATAACTTGAACTTATTCGAACCTTCGGAACACCCAAAACAACACCAAAACACCAGATCTACGTCGAATTCAAGCCTAAGAACTTCTAAATCTCCAACTTTGGCCAATTCAAGCCTAATTCTACATCGGACATCACAAACTTATTCTGAACACACTCCTAAGTCCCAAATCACCTAACGAATCTATCCAAGCCATAAAATCCACATTCCGAGGTCATTTACCAATAAGTCAACTCTCAGTTGACTTTTCCAACTATAAGGCTATTTTTAAAGACTAAATGTCAATTCTCACTACAGCCATCTGAACCCGAGCCAACCGACTCTAACACATCATAAACAGCATAACCAACCCATGACAAGACAATAACAACAATAATAATGTAAATTATACGGAACGATCGACCGGGTCGTTTCCACTTAAACATACGTTCGTCCTCGAACGTGCCCATATTTTTTCCGAAAACCACCAAAATTGCCGTGTAACCTACCATGCACATATTCAAAGATGATTTCACGTCACCTTTACCCATATAGGTCTAATAACACAACACAGTTGAAATTTTGAAGTCCAATCTTGACCCCTAAACCTTAGAACTACATTTTCACTTCTGAATCCATTCACAAGATCAAATTTCCACGACTATAAGCTGAAATAGTCTGAACACGCTGTATCAAGCCATATCCGCAACACAATATAAAATCACATAATATACCGCATGACTCAACACTCATAGCGATGACTCATAATCCCAATCGCTGCTCATAACAACCCAATACCGGTAAATAACCTCTTATCAAACAAAACCTCGCTTAAACACCATCATATGGTGCCGATGATGAAATAAACACGTAGAAACAAGCAACCATGCGTCCGATCAGTACCAATACCATCCAGAGCCATAACTTGTGCAACTTGTGCACTCAATAACCACATACCAAGAACTCAATTCATTAAATAAAGAAGACCCACACGAGAGGACTATCCTGCCACTAACACTTAACATTACCACATCATGCTAAAAGCCTTATACACATCGTGAAACCATATCGCCCAGATCCGACACCAAGGATCATACCTCTACCTAACTGAGTTGCAAAGCGTGATCCCATCCAACCGCTGGACCACATGACACACTCCAAGCCACCTTGATCAAAATCAATAACCATGCGAAATTCGACATCAATTACTCAAAGTGCATTGCCATAACCACGAGAAATCGGACGATACTGTGCCACCCGAACCAGAAAGAACATAACCAACATGTCTCAATCTTGTAACACCCAATTACTTACCTTACTCAAATCTCGCTATACAGCCCCGATAGGACTACATCATATGCACATATATAACCAACGATCACAACTCCTCGCAACACCGAAAGGTAACTCATAGATCTCTCCGAAATACGAATAAGCTCAGTGACAATCAAATGGTACATCCATCAACAATAGCAATTTGGGGTCAACACTTCCGACTCGGTGCAAGACACACACCCATACTGGCCTACCAAAACTCTAAGTCAACTCTGGTCGCCCACAACAAGTAGATAACTCTCCGAACGTTCGTAATGACTGAATCAGGACCTATACTAACACCTGACTAGCTTTGCTCGCATCCTCGTAGTTCACAATTATAAAAATAATTTGTTCATAAAAACTCTCAGTCTCAAAATCCATGAGGCGCACCAACTACCACATCTGATCCCAATTCCACCACTCAAATATATAACACGCCCCTAATACTTTATCGTTCCGCGAGGGATACCCCCATAATTCCTCTGTGTCACCAAGAAACCTTGAATACCAGCAGTCGATCCAACAAGAGAGCGTCGTAACACCAATGAATCACCCTTATTCCCACATATTTCCTTAAACACATTGTCCTTTATAAATTTATACTCTCATCCAGCCATCCAATAGTGGTATCCTTTACCTAATCATCTGAAACTGCCTGTTCTGACCTTCCTTCTAGAACTGAACCGTGACCTCACATATGCCACTCTCCACTATACACAAAATATCGTATACGTCATGCAATCCTATGATAAATATGAGAACTTCATGCTCCCTTCCTAGCCATAAACGACTACGTACCCAACTAGCCAAGAACTTTCCATTTGATCCCATCTAGAAGCAAAATCACTATACGTCACATGGCCCTCACGCCAGTAGAAATATACTTCTCTAACCGTGGTAGAAACCATCAAAAACTACTGAATCACACTTGTACAACACCAAACTGTCAGGACTGAATCCTTCTAACTCAACTAAGTTACGCATGCCACCAAATCCCAAGAGAATTGCTAAGAAACATCTGTAACAATTCATTACTTCATAACACCCACATAACTAATCATATCCCTTATCGTTTACCATGTCGATCCGACCTACTACCAAGTTGTCCTATTCATTCAAGTTCCTTCTGACTTACCTTCGAATTGATACTTCTTCTTGCCATAATACCGCAATTCACAATCCAGACTCACTGCACGAAACCCGAGCATAAATAATACAGTCTAAGGCTCATAAGCCGCTGAGTAATCCCTCAAATATCCCCCCAAAGCACCCCATTAGAAATACTTACCCTGAAGAGACTTCCTGCGAATCTAAAGCCATTACCTTCACTTTCCTGATACTGATGGATAGAATCTATGATAATGCAAATACACCACAAGTCTTCACACCTTCCCTGTAAATCTCAGTTCTAGCCCTTCTCACACCTTGAAGATCCTTGATCGCTACATATAACCTTGAATGCGTCTGAACCATTCTCGAACGTCATTCACTCTATGCAATTTTAATTACACTAATGAATTAAACAGAACGACCTGACCCCGCTTGCAATCCACATACTAGGAAATTAATCCACACATTTGGAGCAACAATCAAACTCATACACTGCACACACTACCCTTTTCAAGTACAACTCAATCATTCAATAAATTCCATTATCCGTAAGGTACCCTTCCCCCCCGTTATCGAAGAATTTCCCGTTACTCGAGCCATTCCCAGACTCCACCTCTGCAGGGCAATAACTGATTCACCAACGTACCTCGAACCGAAACCAACACAACACATAATCGTGTAATCAACTTATCAATAACGAACTCCCCCACTTGGCTCAAAGCCAAGGATCAAGACAAACAATAACTCACGATGCCCACACATTATCACTGCCACTATACTGTGGTGGGATTCAACTAAATCATTCCTACGCTCATATGACCCAGACCATCTAACCCTCAACTCGTATGCAAATCTCGCATTCACCATCGTAATGGTCATGCCAACTTCCACAAGCGATCTAAACTCAAATTATAACATACATCATTTACTGATAGAGAGAACTTACTACAGATCAACATTAGGGTCACACACCTCAAGACAACCCGCAGGAGATACCCCTGCTTGCTTAACCTCAGAATGATATCTCCCTGTACACTTCCAAAAATCATAGCTATCACGCAATCATTATACCTTCCTATATTAGAACACAACTACTGCCTGCCCCCAAGACATCCCAGTAAGCGGTATAAGAACCTAAAGTTGATGGCAACACTAACACTGGAGTCGTGGCCAAGGAATTCTTGAGCTTTTGGAATCTCTACTCACACTCATCTGACCACATAGATACCTTCACTGGACACCACGTGTCCCAAGAATGCTACTAAACTAAGCCAACAATTCACACTTGGAGAACTTTGCATAAAGTTTCTCCTCCCTATATCCTTGTGATACCATCATCAAATGCCGAGTATGCTATCCCTGACTACGAGAGTACGACAGGATGCCATTAATAAATACAATAACAAAGGAGTTATAACACGGCTGAATACACCGGCAATCCAATACATAGAAGCTGTTGGGGCATTTGTCAGCTCAAAAGACATCATAGGAACTCATAACACAACAGGAAAACACACTTCACTCCACAACTAAACTACACGAGAGGTCCTTCGATACTCATAACTCGAAGCCATATTCTAACTCAATATATAAGTCAAATAATTAATGGTTCTTGCCACATCTCCCGCCAATTCATTTTGTTCACAATCAAACAACCTGAATACATCTAACTATCCGATCACACTCACCATGTAGTCATCTAGTCACAAAGTTCCATCAATAAGGACACAAACGGACATATAAGTCCCCCAACACATGTGCTCACCCAAATGAAATCTCAACACTCAAGCCACATACAACATCCGACCTCAAGTCCTTCCGACTGGCCCATTATTAACATGTTAAAAATCACATCTCACCCATGGAAGACACAAGCCACCGATGCACAACTGATACCAAGCGCTCACGTGCGCATTCGAATACATGAAAGAAATTCAAGGAGTTACGCTTTTGGATGAATAAAATGGATTCACACGACAAAAATTCAAGAATGTAGAATGTTTCCTAAGGGTTCTGCAGCCTCTTGAAGATAAGTACAGACGTCTCCGTACCGATCTGCAAGACTCTACTAAACCTGCTCATGACCGTTGAGTCCTATGTAACCTATAGCTCTGATACCAACTTGTCACGACCCCAAATCCTAGCAGGTCGTGATGACGCCTATCGTGAAACTAGGCTAGCCAACCATCACATTACTTACGCATTTGTCTGATTATGATAATTCAAAATTTAATAATAGCAGCAACCATAGCATAAAAATGATTTATTTAAGTCTTAGCGCCCCAATACCAGTCTAACAACTCTAAACAAAACCTCCCAAGACTGGAGTCAACATGGTCACGAGCATCTACGGAAAAAAATAACTCTACTAATATCTTAAATAAAGTCTAGGAATAGAATGTTAAAACTAAATAAGGAAGGGAAATGGAGAAGCTGTGGACGTTGGACAGCTACCTCGAAATCCCATGAACTGCTGCTACGAGCAAAGACAGCTACTGCTCCGAACCGTCACCTGGATCTGCGCACAGAGGCACAGAGAGTCTTTATGAGTACGCCAACTCAGTAATAATGAAAATAAATCACAGTCTGAGAATTATAAAACACACAGTACAGATGCACAATTTCACAAAAGGCAGTAAAACACCAAGTCACCAGGTAGTATTCATCAATTACATAAGTTCGAAATCAATTTCCAAAAATCCTTTGAAACAAGTGTAATATCAGTATATCTCAGTAAAATTCTCCGTAAAAACCAGTTTGAAAACGAAGTAAATCATAGTTCGAAAACTCAGTAAAAATTCTTCATAAAACTGCCCCTCGGGCTAAAATCATTTATCGTAACCTTGCCCATCAGGCATCCTCACCGTCACTCAATATCAGCCCATCAGGCATCCTCACAGTCACTCAGCATCAGCCCATCAGGCATCTTCACCATCACTCAATATCAGTCCATCAGGCATCCTCACAGTCCCTCAGTATCAACCCATCAGGCATCCTTGCAATCACTCAGCATAAGCCCGCACCTGCGCTCATTGGGGGTGTGTACAGACTCCGGAGGGGCTCCTACAACCCAAGCGCTATAACAAGCCACATCATGGCATAAATCACTCACAATATAGGCCCGCAGCCTCACTCATATCATAGCATTCTCAAAATATAGGCCCGCAACCTCACTCAGTTAGACACTCTCAATTTTCCCTTCAGGCCATAAACATACCGGGTTCTCGACCCCAAAACAGTGTTTCGTTTTCAATAAATAGTATCAAAATACTCTGAGTGTCAAAATAATTTTTCAGAAAATACTGAGTGGAAAATCATAACATATTTGTGAGGACAATATAGTAAACACAACCCCAAGGGGAAAACAGATCGGCACTAGGCCCCAAACACGGCTTACATCCCAAATCATATCATAATAAAATAATACAAATTAAGCATAAGCTTAAAATTCGGTTAAGAAACTCAATAGTCGCCTAAATGGGAAGTTATTTCCAAAGTTTCAACCTTTGCATTTCAAAACCCGTGAAAGGGTGCATAGTCCGGGGTTTCATACCCTCACGACAGGATTTAAAGACATTACTTACCTCAAAACTAGCCCGGAACTATTCCGCAACATGCTTGCCTCTCAAATCAACTTCCGAAGGCTCCAAATCTATAAGGATCAGACCTTTATCATCAAATTATGCTTAAGGAACGAATTCCAATTGAAAAGTATTGATTTTAAGCACAAAACCCGAAACCGGTCAAAACTCGAACCCCAGGCCCGCGTCCCGAAACTCAAAATTTTTTATACAAAACTGTTCTTCATCATCTCACGAGTCCGTACATATAAATAACGCTAGAATCGGATTTCGTTTGACCCCTCAAATCATCCCTAGAATGTCTCATAATCTCAAGCCTTAACTTCACTTTTTCTACTAAATTCATGAATTAAACACTGATATTATGTTCTATAATCACCCATAAATGAGTTTTAATGATCAAAACACTTTTCTCTAATAAGAACAATGATTTCCTCTCTTAAAAATCGCCTCAAAAGCTTCTTTCCGTTCAAAAATTGGAAGAAAACTCGGACTGCTCGTTATATATATATATATATTATTCACGCGTTTTACTGATCCCAATGGATTCCTTGTGAAATTATAATCAATTTAGGCTTTTGAATCACTCAATTTGACATTATAATGAAGGAGATATGTAGGTTTTAAGATTTGCAAATAGTGCAGGTTTTTAATACGCCGTCAGGGGCAATTTCGTAATTAACCTGAAAAATCTGGCAACCTTGGTAAAATGGCCATAAAATCCTCATACAATGTCCAAATTTGACGATTCTTCTTGATACGGGTCCGTAATTACGATACGGATCTAATACTTCATTCAAAACAGTAATCGGAGATTATTTGTTCAATATGATATCATTTATGCTTGAAGAAACGACGCCGAAGCATAAGAAAAACGAGCACAACGCAGCGCAAACCTATCCAAAACTCACCCGAGCTCCTCAGGACACCGTATGAACATACTAAAAAGTCCCATTACATAACTTAAACTTAGTCGAACCTTCGGAACACTCAAAACAACACCAAAACGCCAGATCTACGTCGAATTCAAGCCTAAGAACTTCTAAATCTCCAACTTTCGCCAATTCAAGCCTAATTCTACATCGGACATCACAAAATTATTTTGAACACACTCCTAAGTCCCAAATCACCTAACGAATCTATCCGAGCCATAAAATCCGCATTCCGAGGTCGTTTACCAATAAGTCAACTCTTAGTTGACTTTTCCAACTATAAGGCTATTTTAAAAGACTAAATGTCTCAATTCTCACTACAGTCATTCCGAACCCGAGCCAACCGACTCTAACACACCATAAAAAGCATAACCAACTCATGACAAGGCAATAACAACAACAAGAATGTAAATTCTACGGAACGACCGACCGGGTCGTTACATCATGTCTAATAGATTTAAGATGTTTAATATAATGATTTGTGCTAAATAACGGTACTTCTATGTGTAGGAATCATTTAGATGCAATTTGAGACGAAACAGCGCAAAATCGGAGCAAAATCGGAGCAAAAAGGCAATAGTTAAATTTTGAGGCCCACGCTGGCTGTGGCACAGTTTATTGATTAATATTATTTTGGGCGCCAGGTCCAGCGCCCCACGTTGCCCTGGACACTTGGGACCTGAAGCTTCCTATTTCGCCTAGGATTCGTGTATTTTGACCCCAAGACACCCCCAACTCATATAAAAACTACCCTAAACCTATTATGGAGGAGGGAACGTGATTTTGAGAGGAGAACAAAGGAGCAAAACACTTGGGAGCACGGATTTGATCAATTCCTCCATTTCTTTTCTAGTACTCATTGATTTTATGCTTGAAAACTTTATTTTTGACGATTGTATGAACATGAGTGGCTAAGAACCTTATTATTCTAGGGTCATGGGTGATACATGAATGTTATATTTGGAGTTTAATTTGACGAAGTTGAATTTTATCATATTGGGTTGTTTATTTAATTATGTTCTTAATTATTTTACTGAGTAGCTAACAGTGAAATATTATATACAAATCTAGAGTTGAACTCAAAAGTGGGAATTCTAGATTGCATATTTCTATTATATAGAAATGAGAAGTTGGTAGACCAAGGGTATGTTTGTCATTTCAAAAAAAAATTCTACTTTGTTTGAATTCTTAAATGCTAACTATTATTGATACACATGGGACCCACATTCTCATAACTACAACACTTCTTTAAATGTTACTCCATGTTGATTAGACTACTTTTATGGAGAGTACTGCATGCAAATTTCTATTATATAGAAATGAGAAGTTGGTAGACCAAGGGTATGTTTATCATTTCAAAAAATATTTCTACTTTGTTTGCAATTCTTAAATGCTAACTATTATTGATACACATGGGACCCACATTCCCATAACTACAACACTTCTTTAAATATTACTCCATGTTGATTAGACTACTTTTATGGAGAGTACCGCATGCAAATAATCATTTGAAACGTTCCTTTTTCTCGTTTGGTAAAATTATTAATTTTGATTTTGTCAACTAGAAATTTTTACAGAGAAAGTAAACTTAATTTTTTAAATAATAGTGCAACAAAAGAAGATATTGGTAAATATTTACAAGATTTTCGTATTTACCCACACTGTTTTAAAGTATTATGAAAATTAACATATGAAAAATCTACAGAAAAATAAAAATATTTCTCTTATCTCCTTAATTAAGGAAAAAAATTAAAATCCTTATAATAATTTATATAGACTTCTATCAAATGTTTGATATTTTATCACCAGTTAACATCATTTTAAACGAGTTATAATAAAAAAATAATTTGAACTACTATGTTGAATTACTACAATTTATATCATGTTAGTATTTGTTTAGTGCCTTTGGTTCTCTTTTTTTGAAGTAGTAAATTGCCTCTTTAGGGGTGCGAGTCATCTTGGAAGTTCTCTTTATTCAATGTACTAAATATTTCTCTTGATTTTGTTGTATACAATACATGAAGTAAAATCAATAGTAAGTTTTTTTTTCATTTTTATCATATTTTAAAGAATGATGTTGTTTGTGTTAATTTTCATCAATAGCTGATTGTTCCCACTGTTGAAACTCTTGTGGAACCAATTTGGATGTATTCAAAAATAGTTTACAGTTTGATTGGTAAGCTTCTTATTTTAGAAAATTTGTTAATATAGATGACACTTGTAGCTTTAATGTATTCTCTTGTAAAATATTCAAATAGGAAAATAATACCATTGATTTTAAATTTTAAATTTGATGTTTATGCTTGATGTGGACGTTAAAAATGAGTAGTATAGCACATAGTCTTTTATGTTAGTTGGAGCAATTTAAACAGATTATAATTTATAGTTTAATTTTAAGTAAATTATTAAAATAAACTAATTATAAATTGTAATCCCCAATATCATTCTCTATCCGTGACTAAGTGAATATAACATGAATCAATTTATTTATCAAAAAATTAATTGAGCCTCGACAAATAATAATTTTAAGATTACAATATTGGGCCCGTATACGGGCCTTTCCTCATCTAGTAGAATTAAATAAAGCAGGTTCTTGAACCCGGGCATCGGGGAACAGATTCACAATTAGGATAGACATATACCTATTTGCGTTGTTTGGTTGAAATATAGGAATTGTAAATGCATTCTTGTTAATCTTAATTCCATAGACATATAGGCATTAAGTTAACTTGGATGGGCGAGTAAGGACTCGACAGATTCTTACGAGTAATATCAACCTTGTCAATCAACAATCCAGATAAATCAATTATTCATTTTAAGCCAAGAACATAACACAATTGTTAGCTAATCTGTGACCCTGGGATATCCTTTCCTACTGATTGTTATTCGAAATTGCTATTTGTTTTGGTTGATGTTCTAGTTAATTCATTGCTTGGTATTTTTAGGTAGTAACATAGCTAATTATATCTTTTGTGATAAATCTCTTGAATCGATAAGTTAATTGAGTTGAATCAGTCAAAAGTTAATCATAAGTCTTCGTGGGACGATATTCTACTCACTACTTTATTACTTGACGACCACGTATACTTGCGTGGTTGTGTTTGGTCGCAACAAGATGCAATGTTTTAGTTTGAGGTGATAACTCTATTCTTCAGTCTTGACATACTTTTCCTTTGACAATTGCTATATGACTCACTTAATGTGTGTATGAATCACCTAATACATTTTCATGTGGCTGCCACGTGGGGTGGGGGAAATTTTAATTCTATCCAATTTATTAGTTAATTAGGTAATGTCCCGTTACCCGATAATTAACCGATTACCCGCATAATTAAGAATTGTCTCAAAATTACTTAAAATTTTACTTATTTTTAATACACTTTATACACCGCACTATAACGGTCATGCGGTACCATATAAAATTAATATATACACTACTATTTTATTAAAACATCCATGTAAAAATACATATATTTTCTCAACTTCTATTTTTCCTAATCTCATATAAAGAGTACAAATTTTCGTATACTTAATTCTTAAAATGGTAAAAAGATAACCTTCTTTATTCAAACAATGTATGTGAAACCGCAATTTTTAACATAATACCAGTAATAATATGAAATATTATTGTTAAAAAAGTAAACAGTTTAAATTTAATATACTGACATTGTAAAAACTCTCTACACAACCAGGTTATTTGTTCAGTAATTGCAGGTTTTTAATAAACATTAATTGGTAATCTAGTAATAATGATAATCAACATGATATCACAGTTTAAAATCTATTGATAGTGAAACAAAATTCTTCACCTGGTCAATGTATATACATGTAAATTCTTGATAAGTATAACCTGCTATGATAAGTTATCTACTGATGGTGTAAAAAATTCTTTACACCATCAAAAGATAAAACTTAAATTCATAAAGTAATAATACTAGTAAAAAGAAATAAATTTTCCTGAAACATAATAGAGTAAAACTCAAATTTTTACCTTTAATTAGTCCTAGTGAATCCTCATCTACCACATTTCTCCATATAAATTAATTACTTGCTAACATTATATTATGACTAACTGTACTAGTAACAATAAAAAGATAACTTCGTTGAAACATAATGGATAAAACTTAAAAGCTCAAATTTTCTTGAAACACAATAGATTAAAGATAAAATTTCTACCTTTAATTAGTCCAAGAATGTCAAAGTTCTAAAATGAGCGCAACTTTTGATAATAGAGACCCAAATTTTGGTATTTTTACGGAGGAAATTTAAAGCTGAGGCAAGACGTACCTTATTCAAATTAATCAGTTAAATCAATCTATCAAAAGTATTTTTATGTTTCACCCCCTTATATTCAACTGATTGGGCTAATCATTGTGGTTAGATCACACTTTCTCATATTATGTGTATAATTTACCATATTCGAAAATAATAATAATAGTAACTATCCGAAATCATACTTATAAATTTTTTACTAAAATACTCCACTTAAAAGAAAATACCACATTAGCATAATATCTAACTATATCAATGTTGTTAAACTTACGAGGTGTAACAGACTAAATAAGAAAATAAATCTTAGCGTTTAAGTGACTAGATGCTTCAATATAATGAGTGACTAGATGCTCCAAAATGTATACAATCGACACAGTCTTGAATGTTTTATTCTCGATCATCTTATTAGTACTTTGCTCGGATACTTCATCGGTGGATCAATTAAAAATTCAATATTAAGTTATATCCAACTTAATATAAATTATATCCAATATTAAGTTGTATCCAATTATATTAAGTTGTTGCTAAAACTTAAATATTAATATAGCACTACATCTTATAGAACTATACACTTTATTTTTAAATGTGTTATAGTAAGATTTAATCGAATATAATTGAACTTTCAATTGATCCACTGATAAAGTATCCGAGCAAAGTACTAATAAGGTGATCGAGAATAAAACATTGAAGAATTTTATATTTACACACAAACACACACACACACACACACACACACACACACACACACATATATATATATATTAAATATTATTTATTTAAAATTTATTTGTATAAATTGACAAAAACTGACCGACTTCGATCGGTATTTTTACTAAATTAATATTTTAAAATTAAATTTTCGATCGAATTCGGTTGGAAAAATTTAATTAAAACTTATTTCTGTTGGTAAATGATATATATATATATATTTAAAAAACCAATTGTATTTGGCGTCGGTCAGTATATTTGAAATTTTTTAATTAAATATTATTTTGGTAGATAATATGCAAGTATGACCAGGTCTTGGTCAAAGATTGACCAAATTTTGACCGATTTCGGTCGAAATTTTATATCTTTGTTGCGGGACCACTATTTCAGTTGTCAGAAATATTTTCTTTTACTTTTGCGACAAATTTACTTATTTTTCGATCAATTTTAGTCGGATTTTTTTCCGGCCGATTTCGATCGGTGTTGTTTGGACGGATTTTGCCTTTTTTCTAGTAGTGCTCGCCACAAGCATATATGTGAATTGGAGTTTATTCCAGCAATTCGTTACGTATTAATCTGAAGAAATTTGTGGCCAAGAAATATTGCTGACTCAAGTACACATGTAAAATTATGGATTTTGGTCATTATGTACAATGTCTTTATGCAAATGACTCATTACCAAATTCAATTGGGATTATTAAAATGTTACTTTGTTGCTTTTCAATTAATTTAAGCTACAAAAATACTAACTTGTGGTGAGTAGAGTGATTAAGGAATACATAACTTTTTTCTCTAATGGAAGATAAAGTGCAATGTGAAAAGGAAAGGATGGGCCATCTTGAATATTTTATGTTCAATTGATTGATGACCAACCACCATAAGAAATTTTCCTCACTATTCATTTGGATAATGGAGCTATATCCTCTATATAAGGTAAGAATTTAGCTAGACCTACTAATTTTGTCAATTTTATGCTCATTTAATTCAACGTATGGTTTATGCGTAAATAGTCGTCCGTGCAATCGCTTAAACTAAAATAGTTTGTGAATATATAATCTATATATTTTAGTTAGAAAAAATAAAGAGTAATCCGATCGTCTAGTTGTGTAAAAATAACATACCCAATAAAATCTTATTAGTAGAGTCCAGAGAAAATAGAGTGTACGCATATCTTACCTCTACTTTTTAATTGGGTAAAGATTCCTTTATTTATTGGTACCGGTCAGAATCCAATTATTTTGGCTCCCTATTAGATCATCTGGACAAACAGTGGCCAAAATGTATTTGGTGTTTGCACTTTTCAGCATCCAAGGAAATTGATTAAAGTATGCAATTAGAATCACCTTTTAAGTAGGGGCAAGGGGCAAATATATAGGATTGGGCTGTTTTTTCATTAATTAGAGATTTCGAGTTCGAACTCTAGGTATGAAAAATTTTTGGTAAGGAACGTTGGGTATTAAAATATTAAGATGTGCATCATTATAAGGAAATTAACTATTTAAAGACAAAACGTTTTTTTTAGAATAAGGAATCTACAGTCAGATCTCTTTATAATAACATCTCTATATAATAATACTTTACTATAAAAATTAATTTTTTTAGAACTAATTATTGTGTTATGTTATAATATATATTCTCTATAACAATATTTTACTATAACATTCAAAAATATTCGAAGCAAACGAAATTATTATAGAGAAGTTTGACTATATAATCCTGCGTTCTTTGTTAGTCACCACATAAATTAACCAAATTTGGTATGTGAACCAAATAAATGTTTGTGAAAAGAGAAGAAAAGGGTGTATGACTAGGATGTGGAAAAAGAGGGAATTCTTATCCGATTAGCAATGGATTGTAGGACAGGTCGTTACGCGCTCGTTAAATTCGTAAAAGACACGTAATGATGATAAGCAGTCAGCTCGATACGACACAGCACTTATCAGGTATTTTGGTTTGGATAATAATACTCTCCTATTTATAATAAGTGATTTTTTGGTTGTTTTCACATAGATTAAGAACTTCATATTTTAACATTAATTAACAATAAAATAATTCATAATTAACCTTTACAATCTCTTTACATAAACACTCATAACACATACTCTAATATTATTTATATACGTATAATATAAAAAAAAATAATTAATTCATTTTTAAAATCTAGAAAAATAAAATATTTTGGACCACAGAAAAGAGCCACCGTCTACCCCATATCCCCATATTGAACTTTGGTTTCATTTCTTCAATCTCTCTAATACCATCTCTATTTCGAATGAATTTAATATATATAGGTTTTTATGTCTTCTTTATGAGAAAAGGATATAAATACAAAATTTTAATAGCAGTTTGTTGAGTTCCACGTTAGATGTGAGAGTGTTTTTTATACGGGCTGAACCATGTACACATTTATTTTAATTTATTTCATCCGGCACGAAATTTAATTTTTTTTTTCTTCATAAAATTTATGGTGTACAACAAGTTACATACTGTGTAGTCTGGGGCGGAGCTAGTGTATAAGTTACGGGCTGACCGAACTTAGTAACTTTAGTCGAAATTCTGTATTTATCTGAAAGAATTCATTGAATATATACAAATTATTAATATAAAATTCGGTAACTTAAAATGATTAAAATCCAGAATCGGTAAACTTTAAATCCTGACATGCAAGGTCCCATAAACTAGAGGCGAATGTAGAGAACATGTACTAAATTCATCTGAACAATCAGTACTTTTCACGTATAGTATAAACTTGTGCGAAAAAATTCATTAAAATTATAAATAATATAGGTAAGTGAGGTAGTCCGGGAAAAATTATGTGTACCAAAACTTAACCTCTATTTTTTATAAATAAAGTGATTATTTCGGATATATCCTCGGCTCAAATGCCATTTAAGACGAAGGTCCCAAAATTTAACACCTATAAAAAAGAATCAATATTTCTCTTCGTTTCTACATTTTTTCTACTTTTCTTTTGCTTCTCATGGGTGCTAACTCTTCCTCCATTGACTCAAACTCTGCTACTGGTCCAAACCATCCGCCATTAAAAACTAAGCTTGAAGATATACCAGAAGCTTGTGCTGCTCTTATTCTTTCTTATTTGGATCCACCAGAGATCTGCAAATTGGCCCGTCTTAATCGGACCTTTTCGGCCGCTTCTTCTGCCGATTTTATTTGGGATTCCAAATTGCCCTCCAATTACCTGTATATTCTCGAGGAATTGCTGGCCATGAGTGTTGCAGGCATGGCCAAAAAGGACATTTTTGCAAAGCTTTCCCGGCCCAATTCTTTTGATTCTGGCACAAAGGTTTGTTTTTTTTAACATTGTTTTCATTTGCTTTTGAAGGGGAGCATATACTTGAGGCACGGTAGAGTTGTACCACTACTTTGATTTGAATCGATGTCTAATCCTCCAAAAATACACTAGTTATTTTCTCAAAATAAATAACTTTGCTTTGGACCAAGTCTGTAACTTGGTGCCAACAAATAATATCATACAAGTTCTAGAAAATATGTATATAAAATAACTAGTTTGGTAAAGAAACCATGGGTTCACGTCCCTGTATTTTAGGCCTAAATGTGCCCCTAGCTACATCATACCCTTTGAGTTGCTCGGACCTTGTGTAAAGGCGATGCTTTTAGGTACCGGGCTGCTCTTTTTTCATTTGCTTATGAATTTTTATTAAAATATGTCATCTTTAATTGATTTTCTTTTTTTTTGGGTAATTCAGGAGGTATGGATTGACCAGAATAATGGAGGGGTTTGTGTGGCAGTTTCAGCTAAAGGAATGAGGATTACTGGAATTGATGATAGGAGATATTGGAATCACATTCCCACCGATGAATCAAGGTGTGTAATGTACTTAGAAATGTTTTTTTTTGAGTTTTTATTCTTCCTCCCTTTATTGAGATTGAAAGATAAAGAATGATTTGGTTGTGGTAATAATCATTTTTCCTCTGCTTATCCAATTTTATTGTGTGATTCAGACCTCTTAGTTTTTTTTTTGATTTCTCGTCCGGTATTTGGTATCTAAATTGGGGACCAACTAATCCGGATTCGCATCGGGAAGTCCCACATTGAGGGTAAAGCACTTCTTAACAAAAACGACTCTATAGCCAAGGGCTCGAACTCGAGACCTCTGGTTAAGGATGAAGGATTACTTACCACTCCCAAACCTCTTAGTTTCATTACTTAGGAAACACACCTTATAATCAAATAATGATCATTAATCAAATTATAAAAGAAAGCTTTTTGTAAAGGAAAATGTCTAAAATTTATCCTTGCACTGTTCGAAATTGCTCTATTTTTTCCACCATTACACTTTAGTCAATTCATATCCCTGGGTTAGTAAATACTCCGCTCGTCCCAATTTATATAGCAGTGTTCGGATTTTGAAAGTCATACGACTTTTTATTTGACCGTAATTTTTTTTATGTCTTTTAAATATTTTGAATTATTATTTAATGTGTCTTAAAAGTAATTTTTATTTAATTTTTCAAATATGTATTTATTTCAGAAAAACATAAAAAATTTATGTCCGATTATTTAAATTCTTTGACAAATAAGTTCCAAATTTGCCTCACTGCTTTCGAATATGATTTAAACTAACCCTCAACTTCGGGCATCATTAGGGGTCAAGGACAAAAAAATGAGATTTTTTCCTAACAACAAGATAATATTAGACCAAAAGTTAAGTAAGAAAGTTGCTCAATTTCGAATAGTATAGGAACAAACCTGACCCTTTTCCCTTTTTAATTCATTATAAAGTTGATTGGACCTAATTTCAGGTACTTATTTTTCTTATTCTTCATGTAGATTCGGAATTGTCGCTTACCTTCAACAAATCTGGTGGGTTGAAGTTGATGGAGAATTAGAGTTCCAATTCCCTGCAGGAACATATAGTGTACTCTTTAGACTTCAGCTTGGTAAATTTACCAAGAGGTTGGGACGTCGAGTCATCACTAACACTGAACAAGTTCACGGCTGGGATTTAAAGCCCGTGCAGTTCCAGTTAACGACGTCTGATGGTGAATGTGCCATGTCCAAATGTTATGTAGACAACGTAGGAACTTGGGTACATCACCATGTGGGTGATTTTGTGGTTAAGGATTCCGCGGCCATGACAAAGTTAAAATTTTCTTTGATGCAGATTGATTGTACACATACTAAAGGTGGTTTGTGTGTTGATTCTGTGTTAATATGCCCCATTAGTTTAGCAAAAGAGTTGAGATCTTCCTGATGGTTTCATAACGAACATATGATCTTTTGCGTCCAAAGTTGTGGTCTAGTGGTAAGAGCGCATCGCATGATGAGTGAGTTAGACGTATATCACAGATTCAAAACCTGCCGCAGGCAAAAGCTTAATATTTAAGTGGAGAAAAGTAAAAGGACGGATTTACTATCTATCGAATTTTGAACCGTTTGCCAGTTAACGACGTCTGATGGTCGATGTGCCATGCCGAAATGTTATCTAGACAATGTAGGATTCATCATCATGTGGGAGATTTTGTTGTTAAGGATTCCGCGGCCACAATAAAGTTAAAATTTTCTTTGATGTAGATTGATTGTACACATACTAAAGGTGGTTTGTGTGTTGATTCTGTGTTAACATGCTCGATTAGTTTAGCAAAAGAGTTGAGATCTTCTTGATGGTTTCATAACGGACATATGATCTTTTGCGTCCAAGGCTGTAGTCTAGTGGTAAGAACGCATCGCATGATGAGTGAGTTAGGCGCATATCACGGGTTCAAAACTTATCGTGAACAAAAACTTGGTATTGGTATTTAAGTGGAGAAAGTAAAAGGACATCGAGTTTTGAACCGTTCACCACTGGCGCTCTGGATTTCTCGATTACAAAAAAAAAAAAAAAAAAAAAAGAGAAGGGACATAAGATCTTTTGGGGGCCAGAATGTTTTTGCTCTAAGAGTGGAATCAGTGTGTATTAGTTTGTTTTCTCTGGTTTCTTCCTGTTTTACCCATTTTGTGTATAGTGGAGTCTCAAGCTTCAGATTTTGTCTTGTACATAAATCTAAAGAAACATTGACAGTTAATTTTGGTTAGAAATTAAATTTTTCCCAAGTGTATCGTCACTTGCTTTTTAGCTCCATCTTTTTTTTTCTTGGTTACAGAACTTGCAAATAAAGTCACATAATGTTATAAGAAGTTAAAGCAAGTGTTCCCTTTAAAATGAATGGAAAAGAAATTAGAATTATTCACTATTCAAGTTTTAATGATACCAATTAATCGATGAAAGGTTTTGAGGAGTTTATCCCATTGCTTGCAAATTCTCTAGATTAGTATTTGCTGACACGTAATTTTCCAAAATAATATAATAAATGGATATTTTATCTAAAATTTAAAGTATATTAAAGTATACTAGACTTCTAGCATAATATACTGGAGTTCCAGTATAATATACAGGTCCAACATAATATGCGGGAAGTTCATATACATGTGCTCCTATCTCTAGTATATTATGCTGGAACTTTCCGCGTGGTGGAGTTCCAGCATAATATGCTGGAAATTCATATACGGGTACACCGATCTCCAGTATATTATGCTGGAATTTTCGTGTTGCAGCAAAATAGTGGCTATTTTTCAATAACTTCGCAAATGATAGTGATTTTGAATGACCAGTCTGAAAATTGGTTAGCTCGTACTATTTATACCGTTCACAAAGCAACATTGTGGGTCAAAAATTTGATTTCGTTTATTATTTATGTCAAGTTACGTCAATTTAAGTGAAATTCAACTGCATTTGCATTAACCATCAGTTGGCTTCTATAAAATTATCCATCCAACTCAGAAAATGAAAAAAGTAATTGTAATAATAAGTGTTTTTCCCTTTAGTGAGTGCTGCCAATCTAAATTAGATGGATACAAAATCGAACACAGAACACATATTAGGAAACAAAAACAAAAGCCTTCCAAGAATAATTGATACTATTGTTTAAAGATTTTATAAGGGAACCTTGGAGCAACTGTAACTTAGTCTTCGTGTGACTTATAGGTCACAGGTTCAAGGTAAAAATTGCGTGGGGCACTCTATTTGGTCGCCCCCATTTAACCTATACCCGCTTTTTTAAAAACTTTTAACTTGTACCACTTTTTAAATAACTTCAGCTCCCTTTTCCCTCGCTGAGCTAAAGTTCACCAGTTAAGCTGAAGTTCGTCAGGTATAAAGACAAAACTTCAGCATACAAGGCTGAAGTTCCCCAGTTACAAAGACAAAACTTCAGCTCTAGAGCTGAAGTTCCCCAGTGTAATGGGGGAACTTCAGCCCGTATGCTGAAGTTTTTGTCTTTATAACTGCGGAACTTCAGCCCCGTATGCTGAAATTCCCCATTTACAAGGACAAAAACTTCAGCTCTAGAGCTGAAGTTCCCCAGTGTAATGGGGGAACTTCAGCCCGTATGCTGAAGTTTTTGTCTTTATAACTGGGGAACTTCAACCCCGTATGCTGAAGTTCCCCATTTACAAAGACAAAAACTTCAGCTCTAGAGCTAAAGTTCCCTAGTGTAACTGGGGGAACTTCAGCCCGTATGCTGAAGCTTTTGTCTTTATAACTGGGGAACTTCATCCCCGTATGCTGAAGTTCCCCATTTACAAAGACAAAAACTTCAGCTCTAAAGCTGAAGTTCGCAAGCTACTTCAGGCTCGTCTACTAGAATGCTGAAGTTTTGCGTGATTGCCTTTGCTACTTTATCCCCGCATGCTGAAGTTATGCGCAAAAGCGGGTACGGATGCAATTTTTTTTCAAAGCGGGTATAAGTTAAAACGTGGCACAAAAAATGGGTACGGATGTAAAAGGCCCCAGGTTCAAGCCGCAAAATTACATATTAGGGTAGCTAGCCCTTAGGTGTGACCCTTCGTGGACCCTACATGAACGCGACATGTTATATACATCAAACTGCCTTTTTTGTTTAAAATTTTTGTATTTGAAATAATTGAAATAACCCCATGAAATACTTAGAGCCCGTTTGGACATAAGAATTTTTTTACTTTTTTCGAATTTTTTTACTTTTTTGGGAAATCGGCGTTTGGCCATAAAATTTTCAATTTTCACTTGAAAATAAAATTTGGAATTTTTCAAAAATCTGAAAACTCCAAAAAGCTGCTGTAAGCATTTAAATTTTATCGGGTTTAAATTCATAAAATAATTTGGATCATATTAAACTCAAAATACTAGTCCAAACAAATATTGTGGCTAGTAAATTGGGTTAATTGTTTAAATTCAATATGTATGTGTTGGGCTAGTCTCTATCTAATTGGACAACGAATTAAATGATAAGCCCACTTCATTAGGTAAAAATTGCATGGGGCGCCCTATTTGGTCGCCCTATTTTAAATTATATTCGTTTTATTTTTTCGTTTGCATACATATCCTTTTTTTTTGGTTATAAGCGTTTTAAAAAGATAATTTTGCTCTTCAGGACTATTGACAAAACTGTAGACTGCAGGACAAACCTTCAGCATGTTTTGGCATGAAATTTTAGCAAATGAACTAAATAACTCAAGCATGTTTAGTATGAAGTTTTAGCAAATGAACTAAATAACTTAAGCATGTTTAATATGAAGTTTTAGCAAATGAACTAAATAACTTAAGCATGTTTAGTCTGAAATTTTAGCAAATGAACAAAATAACTTAAGCATGTTTAGTCTCAAGTTTTAGCAAATGAACTAAATAACTTAAGCATGTTTAGTATGAAGTTTTAGCAAATGAATTAAATAACTTAAGCATGTTTAGTCTGAAGTTTTAGCAAATGAACTAAATAATTTCAGCATGCATTAGCAAAAACTCATTAGAAAATTACATACTGCAAGACAAAAATATAAGCATGTTTAATCTGAAGTTTTCGCAAATGAACTAAATAACTTCAGCATGTTTAAACTGAAGTTTTAGCAAATGAACTAAATAACTTCAACATGTTTAGGCTGAAGTTTCGGATAAAACTATGATGACCCAAAAGGTCATCTTATAAAATAAGACTCTATTCCAGGCTCATTAGCCTTAAAAAGATTAATTTTATTTATCTCGATTTACGTGTGCAGTCCGAGTGTGAAACCATAAAGCTTTTATGTGAAAATATGAGAAACAATAATTTTTGGAATTTAAAACTTGGTTTTAGTTGAATTTGTTCAATATTTTTAGTAAACGGACCCGAATCTGTGTTCCGACAATCTTGGGAGGTCCGCAGAAAATATGGGCCTTGGGCGCATGCTCAGAACTGAATTCCGAGGTCCCTAACCTTAGAAATCGATTTTTGAAAGAAATTGTTTTTCTGGATTTTTAATGAAATAAAGAAATGAATTAATGTTTGAAACCGTTGGTATCAGGCCCGTATTTCGGTTCCGGAGCTCGATACAGGTTCGTTATGATGTTTACATCCTATCTGTGAAATTTGGTAAGAATCAGAGTTGATTTGATGTGATTCGGACGTCCGATTGAGAAATGGTGAAAGTTGAGCGTTCTTGAGAAAAATGATGAGTTTTGAGGTTAAATCCATGGTTTTAAATGTTATTTTCATGATTTGATCGCACGAGCAAGTCTGTATGATGTTTTTAGACTTGTGTGCATATTTGGTTTAGAGCCCCAAGGACTCCAGTGAGTTTCGGGTAGGCTTCGGTTTATTTTTGAACTTGAGAAATCTACTGGTGCACCAGTTATGGTGTGCCCCCACCTACGAGCTAGCAGGTGCGAGCGGAAGCCCCGCAGATGCGATCATTTCCGTAGGTGCGGTCCTTGTCTGCGCAGGTGCGCATCCGCATATGCGGATGACCTTCCGCAGGTGCGGCCCCCAAGGCCCAGTCCATTTTCGCAGAAACGGAAGCCTTCCGCACATGAGAGGCAGTGGGTTCACTTAATTAGAACCCCAGAAGAAGGGAGAATATTCATGTTTTACTGTTTATAAACTAAAAGCTGGAATACTCATCGTTTTATTGTCATTATTTCATATTCTACTCTTACTGTTATTTAAAGTGAAACTTGTTCTGTTTACAATTATTGAGACATAAATATTGTAAGAGACTTTAACTTAAAATTGTGAAAATCCTTTTTATAATTAAAGTGATGTGATTGTCTGGTGGGAGCTGGTTGCACTCTGCAACAAGGAGTGATAAGGATGGACACGTGAGATCGGGTTGCATGCCGCAATAGGAGAAATAAGGGTGATATATATACAAGGGTGTAATTGTCATATTATTACGGATTTAATCAATTAGCTACCAAATCAATAGTTTTTAAAAATAGGGTACATGTTAAAAGGTGGCACAAATATAGGGTATGACTGCAAATCCCCCTTCATAGCCCAAGGTCCAAATGGCTATTAGCCCATCTTAAAGCAGGCTCATGCCACATGTCAAGTGATGTGGCGATCCAAGACAAATAAACGAGCCAAAAAAATCATGCCACGTGTCAAATGATGTGGCAATCCAAACCAAATAAATGAGCCAATGAAATCGTGCAACATGTCAAGAAAGGTGGCAATCCAAGTCAAATCAACAATCAATAGAGCTATGTCAAGTGTCTAGATGGTATTGGTCAGTTCAAACGGACCAATCAAATCGCAGAGCCACACCACTCCCTACAACTATAAATAGAGGTCTTCATAAAGCTAGAGAACACCAGAAGTGAGAACAAGAAGCAAGCAGAGAGCTCGTGGATCAAACACCGCAAATTTCTCTGCAAGCTACAAGTTCAAGCACTGCAAGCTACAAGTTCAAGATAAAAAATGAAGCCAAATCAAATACCAAGGCGTTCAAGATCAAATTACTTGTTCATGATCACATTCAAATTCAAGCTCCAGACGAAGATTCAAGACCAAGCTTTATAAGCCCTTGAATCAAAATTAAAATCAAGCTCATCAAGACAGTTTATATTCTTGAAGAATCAGAGGAATACCATAGAGATTGTAACACTTTCATTTATTGAAATCAAACACTACATTTGTTACGCAATATTTTCAGTCTTGATTATTTATTTTTCTCTACGCGAAAATTTGTTGTTACAGCTCTTTTTCAAAATTTACACTCAGAACACCGATAAAACTTTAAAAACAACTCAAAATTATATTTATGTCCAAACACAAGTCTAATTTTCAAATACCATTTTGAGTTGAAAAAAAATTCATTTTTTTCTTTGGAATTTTACAATTCTTATGTCCAAACGCCCACTTAATATACTTCTTATGTTTCAAAATGAATGATGAGGTTTAGATTATGATTGTCAACCTATTAAATTTCCAGCCTCAATTTGGAACTATTTTATAATAATTATAGAATTAAAACTCACATAAAAATAAGTCGGTTCTTATCATTAAACAGACTTTATAACAATTCTTATTCCCCCCATTTAAGAAAAGCTTTAAGAAAAACAAACTGAAAAACGGAACTCAACCGCGCCATTCTAACGGTTTTTCGGACTCAACTTCTTGATTCTGTTACTCATATAAACCCTTCATCTTCTTCTTCTTCATTTCTCTTCACCTGAAACCAAACCCTAAATCCCAGAAATTTTTCTCCAAATTATGGGTAGAGGAATCACAAGAGCTTATCGTCCAAAAGTTGGAAGACTAATCACAGATCCAAACACTGATATTACTTACTTATTCGAAAAAGTAATCGGTATTTCAGGTTTAGATTATGTTTACAAAGCTCTATATTACGCACGTACCAATAATTTTTCTACTGGTTATGTTACAGTAAAATATCTGAGAAAAGGTAATCCAGATATTCAAGCGAGTTTTACTGCTACAAATCAAATTCCAACTCGGAATATTATTAATATTGAATCTTGGTTTATACGTAGATTTCAAGATGGATATTTGGTTGCATTACCATATATGTCTGAAGGATCTTTACGTTATATTCTTTCCTCTAATTTTTACTATGGTTTGCCTGAAGATTGTATTGCTATTGCACTTAAAGAAGCATTAATTGGTTTATTCGATATTCATAATTCTGGTCGAATTCATAAATATTTCAATGCTGGGAATATTTTTGTTAATAAATCTAAGGTTGGTGAGGATATTGAGATTAAATTGGCTTTTGGAGCTGCTGTTTATGATTCTGATCCTCAATTCAAAGTGAATAAAGAAGTAGATGCTGGAGACTCTTCGGTACGTAATATTCAGTTTGAGAATTTCTAATTTTTATTTATTTCTGTTTTTTTTTTTTGTCAATAGTTTCTGTTTCCCCCCCACATAATTTGTTAAGTCAAAATAATATAGTAATAAATTATGTGCTTAAATTGTGGTAGGAGGTTAATTTTTTTATTTAGATTTTAGGCGTGTTATTAGTTTATTGTTTTCTTTGATAATACTCATTTGGTTGATATTTTATGAAATTGGAAAAAAAAAATGAGTATTTGAAGTTGAAGATGTGAATATTAGTCAAGAACGTCCATTTGAATATTAATATTTCAAAGTTTGATTTTTTGTTTATTTGAGTAGTTTTTGTTTATTAGTCAAAATGATATAATAAATTATGTGCTTAAATTGTATGGCTAGGAGGTTAATTTTTATTTAGATTTTAGGCGGTGTTACTTTATTGTCTTCTTTGATAATACTCATTAATTGGTTGATATTTTGTGAAATTGGAAAAAAATGAGTATTTGAAGTTGAAAATGTGAATATTAGTCAAGAACGTCAATTTGAATATTAATATTTCAAAGTTTGAATTTTTTGTTTATTTGAATAGTTTCCGTCGATCAGTCAAAATAATATAATAAATTATGTGCTTAAATTGTGCTAGTGGGTAAATTTTATTTAGATTTTAGCCATGTTTAGTTTATCTTTCAAAGTTTGATTTTTTCGATTTTTTTTTTCTTTTGTTAGTTTGAGTAGCTTCTGTCTTTCTCAATTTGTTAGTCAAAATGATAGTACTATTAAATTATGTGTTTTATAAAATTGTGCTAGTAGATTTTCTTATTTAGGCATGTTCGGTTTATTGTTTTCTTTGATAATACTCATTTGGACAATATTTTGTTGAAATTGAAAAAAATAAATATTTGGAGTTAAAAAAAAAGATATTTAAAGTTGAAATTTGTGAATATTATTTCCTCTTCGTATTGTTGAATATTAATATTTCAAATTTTTAGCCAAAATAATATAGTAATAAAATATGTGCTAAGTGGATAAATATAGTAACAAATTACTACTAAGTTAAAAGTCTTTAACTTTTTTAATATACTGTCTTAATTAGCCTTTTATTCCTAAAATTATTATTCTAAATTTTAATTTTGCAACAGGTACCACCTCTAATTCATATTTCTGCATGGGCAGCTGCACCAGAGGTTTATTATACATATGAATATTCTGATTCTGATGATATTGAGAATGCCTACAGTGTTAAATCTGATATTTGGCTAGTTGGAATTACAGCATTGGAATTAGCATATGGAAATATAAGAGTAAGTAATCGTGAAGATTTTGATGATATGATCAACAAAATAAGAAAGTCAAGAAAATTGCCCAAAAGATTAGAAGATTTGTTTGAAGAAATTACTTATCCAATTGAAGGAGAAGGAGAGGAAGAAGAAGAGGAGAAAAAAGATGGGAAAATGAAAAAAGTTGTTGGATTTTTTAAGGATAAATTGAAATTAGGAAAAGAGAAAGAGGATGAAAATTTGGTTGAGGATAAAAAAGGGAAAATGAAGAAAGTAATGGGATTTTTTAAGGATAAAGTGGGAAAAAAGAAAGAAGAAGAAGAAGAAAAAAGGCTATTTTCTAAAGAATTTGAGAAGGTGGTAGTGGAATGTTTGGCTAAAAAACCAAGAAAAAGGCCAAATGTGGAAAGGCTATTGAAGCAACCATTTTTTGAGAAAGCAAAGGACAAGAGTTGGTTTCAACGTAGTGTGTTACATGCCAAAAATTCAATGCCAATAGTAAGTGATTCTGATTCTGATTGATTAAATTTGAAGATTTTTTGGTGACAATATTCATATAGTATAATTCGTAGCTAGCTTACATTCTGTTTTGTGACTGAATTCTATGTGTAAAAGCTAGTTATATTGTTGATGGCATTTTATGTGACAATTTTTTGAGGATGGATAAAGCAGGAAATAATATTGTTGTTGGATTTTTATCTTACATTTTTCAAGATTGTTAATTTAAGCAGGAAATTATGATCTGTTTAGAATATCCAATAAGGCTAACTTTATGCACAATGATAGTGGTGTAATTAATTACTCATATTTATGTTTGTCTCAAAAACAAAATGAGAAAATTAATAATTTGCGTACCATTTAGCAATTTTGAAAGGATAATTATGTATTTAGCATATAACAGTTTAACTTGATTTGTTGGCCTTATTATCCAAAAAATAAGGAAAGATAGAAAGAAAGAAAGGGATTAATTAATTAACCACCCTCTGTTCTTGTGTATTCCCAAAATAAAATAAAAAATATTTAAATAAAATGGAAAATATGGAGCTCAAATATAATTATTTCGTCTCTTTGGGGACATCCGATAAAATTAGAACGATAGAGAGAAGATTAGCATGGCCCCTGCGCAAGGATGACATGCACAAATCGAGAAATGATCCAATTTTTTTTTTCTTAAAAAGAAAAATATATATATAATTATTTCAACAATAAAACCGTTATTACTTAGACATTAAAAGATTTTAAAGGATAATATGAAATTTAAATGTAATTCTTTAAATAATTATAAAGGGGTCGGTTTGTTTACTGTTTAATCATATGTATAAACTATAATACGGAAATTTTATACGATAGATAATAATGAATGACTTGTTTATATGATAAACAATAATGCATATATAATTATCGAATGATAATGCATGAAAAACTATATAGGGAACACAACACTCAACACCAGAGATTGTTATAGTAGGATTCCCTACTTTAATGACATATCACATATTTAATTTTATATTGTATCACGTATAAAATAATATATAAATTTTCTTATAACCATAAGTATTAATAATATAGTGTTTGGTTTCTGACAATTAAACTCCAAAAAGAAAAATAGAATGTTTAAATGTACAGTAATTCTTTAAGCAATAAAAACATTTAAGCTAAAACCTAAAATATGGAGCGATGATTTTACAGTAGCTTAGCTTTATGTTTTGATGATCTAACAAACTTACTGTCAAAGAACCAGATAAGAAACTTGACACATTTAGTACACAACTTAAATCAACGGACTCCAGCCAATGTGAGTTGCTATGACTTCAGAAGATAAAGAATCAACTCAGGGACCTGATCCCTTGGAGTTTCCCTGACAGCAATACGAAGTTAACTCTACAGCGGGAAAGTGACTGCCTGCACTGTACACGCTACAGTGCAGAAACAGTGCAACAGTCACTTCTCATTGGGAAAAGCTTTGTATCAACCACGTGTTTACATCATCCATGTGATGTCATCCAAAGGGTAATAACAAGATGCATTATAACAAAACATTACCGGAACACTTGCGAGACCTCTCAAGCATTCAAGATCTTATATAGAGCATTGAAGTCACAAGTGTATTAAGAATAAAGTGTAACACTACTACGGACCAGTTCCATAACAAGTCTTGTGTATGTCCTTAGTTGAGTTGTATCTTTGTATTTGTTCTTCATTGTAATTCCTACTTAGCTTAGTTAGAAGCATTCTGTAGGAAAATTTTGTAAACTATAAACCCTTAGTATTTGTGTCGTGACTAGAGTTAGTCATGAGTTGAAGTCTTTGTAATATGTGTATTGCAAAGTGGCTTGTAATAGGTGTATTACAAGTTAGCAAGGGATTGAGAGTTTAATTCCTAGGTTGCAAGAGGTTGTAATCTAAAGCTTGCTCAGTAGTGAAGTTGAAATCCTATCAGTGTAGGTCGTGGTTTTTGATCCCCTTGAGCAGAGATTTTTTTTTCCACGTAAAATCTCTTGTGTTATTTACTTACTGTTGCATTAGCTAGTTCTGTAAAAACTGTTATAGGACCAGCTCATTATACAATTTGATGGACTCATACATTCTATCATGGAGTTAAATGTAATTCCTTAAAATAAAAATAAATTGAGGTTATTAGTTTTGTTACTTTTGGAGATTTAACATTATCATAATTTTATACCTCAAAATGAATCATCAAACAACAAACTTCCTGTATGAAAATCAGATTCCTTACACCTTTCTTAATTACTACTCAATGAGTATTGTATGGTATTGTTATTTTGAGTATAATATTTATTTTGATTGTTACTTAAATATTATTATATTATATCGTTAAATTCATCGTTACGTAACGATAAAAAGTGTCACTTTATGAAACAACAGATTTGGTATGGTGGTGTCGTTACCTTGCTTTTTTTCTCTCATCTTGCCCTTCCTTATTATTAAATAATCATATTTTATCCTTTACGCTACTCTTTTATATAATAATTCTACTCTGTATCCTATTTTTTTCTTAGTAATATTACAAGTTTATTCTTCGTATCGTTGGTACATGATATCATGGAACGACGACAAACAATACAATCTATCTAAACATTGTATTCATCAAACAACACAATGCGCTACATTATGAAATGACATATAACAACAATCCAAACAAGCTATAAATATCAGGAAGACTACTTCACTGTTGCTTCAAAGCTCCCTTCAGATTTAGCATTTTTATTTATGCCTCAAAATTAAATCATGAAATAACAAACTCCTTGTATCAAAATCAGATCCCTTACACCCTTCTTAATTACCAGTACTAGCCAGTGATCAACTATATAATTAAACTGTTGTGTCATTTTCTATCTGAAATTTTGTAATATTTCATGGCTTCGAATAATAATCAAGAAAAACCAGAAGGAACAGTGCAGAATTTAATGGAACAAGACACGTTAAAATGGGTATTTGTAGGTGGAAAAGGTGGCGTTGGAAAAACAACATGCAGTTCTGTTCTTGGAATCCTTCTTTCTCAGGTTCGATCTTCTGTTCTTATAATTTCCACTGATCCAGCTCACAATCTCAGCGATGCTTTTCAACAGCGTTTTGCAAAAACTCCAACCGTCGTTAATGGCTTCACCAATTTATACGCCATGGTATTTGCTCTCACTCTCGGTTCCTATGGATCCTTTTTATTCGTAGTGTTAGGTGTGTTTGGCACGACGGAGATTATTTTCTGGTGTTTGTGGGGAAAAACATTTCGGATTGAAAATTATTTCGTTGAAAAATATTCCAATTTTTGCTCCATGTGATTTGTTTCAATCAGGGTGCATTGTTATCAGCTTGTAATACTCAGAACTATTATCCAAACAGTGACGTTAGACTGTAGGATTTAACTTATATACACTGCAGGGCGAAGAATTTTTACATTATTCTCGTGATTGAAATTGAAAATGTAAAAGGGAGTAGTCTTGGCGTAACTGGTAAAGTTGATGCCATGTGACTAGGAGGTCATGTGTTCGAGCCTGAAAAACAGTCTCTTGCAGAAATGCAGGGTAAAATTGCGTACAATAAACCCTTATGGTCCAGCCTTTCCCTGGATCCGGCGCATAGCGGGAGCTTAGTCCAATGGACTGCCTTTTGTGTGATTGAACACGTTATAACTAAAGAGTGCCACATAAAATGGAACAGACAGCGTAATTACTAGTAGTCCTTTTCTCTTTTTACTTCTTTTTGGGTGGGGCGGAGTAGGGTGTGGTGAGAAAGAGGGGAAGTAAAGGAATTTTTTATCTGGAACTGAAGTTTGACCCTTATAAATATTGAGAAATACTCATTTTGAGCAATCAATTCTGTTCTGATATGCTGCTATGGGGTAATGATTTTTATGATTGAAGTTGTGTTCTTTAGGAAGTTGATCCAACTATAGAGAATGAAGAAGGTGGTTCAGAAGGAGTGGACGGTTTTTTCTCGGATTTGGCAAATGCAGTTCCAGGAATTGATGAAGCTATGAGTTTTGCTGAGATGCTAAAGTAAGCAACATTTCTTCATCAGATTATAGCATTTTCTCCCCCAAAAAGATGTTAAACAAATAAGTTTAAGTGTTCTTAGAACTATCATTTTCTTTCCAAGTATTAAAGATACTATGCTTAAACTAAGCCTTATTTGATTCCTAAACAATAATAATTAGCAATGAACTAAACGATAGTATACAAGGTGCTATTAGTTGATTCAACATATGGGATGACAAAGGGATGTTTAGAGATAACACAAAGTACAATCAAACCTCTCTATAACAACCTCGTTTGTTCCGAATATTTTTGGATGTTATAGCGAAATGCTATTATAGAGAACATATATTATAACATAACATAAAAATTGGTTCCGTAAAAGCTTGGCTTTTATAGAGAAGTGTCGTTATATAGGGATGTTGTTATAGAGAGGTCTGACTGTATCGAGAAACTTGAAGAGGGGCCTTGCAACTAAATTGTTTCGTTTTCTAAAGATTCAGGTTTCTCTTTTCTTATGATCCTTTTAGACTCATTTCGACTGATGTTAAGGGTTTAGGCATTTGGCTTGAGTTTAAACTATCACCTTCAAAATAATGAGGTTGAAAGCTGTATCAGCAAGTTAATGCTACACATTACATTAGTACATGAGCTTCCCCGAACACCTATAATGTATAGGAAAAATCCTTTCTTTAGTGATGCATTCCATAAGAAACACTGAAAAGCCAACATGGAGAATGATTTGAATTTTGTCTTGGTTGATCTTATATGCAGACTGGAAACTGGTTGATTTGCGCCCAAGTCTTAACTCGTGTAGTGTTTATTTCTTTCACAGATTTATAGCATCTCTTAGCTGCGTCGCCCTTTTTTTCTTCTTCTTATTTTTCATGATTTCAGTTACTATGCAGAAATATCTGGAAAATCAATTCTAACTGTAAAGGAGTTCACTGTATTGTTTTGGATTTGAGTTTTTTCAGAAGTATACTAGTAGTAAAAAATAACCGACATTCCTCTGTCAGGCAGCTCATTTGAGCTACTTCATTCAGTAGCAGTATCTGTAGAAGCTTTAGAAGTAGAGATCACGGAGATTACCTGGATAATTTTCACTATATGTGATCAAGCTGTCCGTCACTTGCTTATCTGGCAAAACTAAGATTAGAACCAGGTCAATGGCTGTTGCTCATAGTAAAGAGCATCTGAACTGCACGGGGTTCAACTTCGGAATACATGTTGCTAGTTATGAGTGAAACTGAATCGTTGTTGCCTTTTCTTTTCATATACCATTAAATCTTTCTAACATTTTCATTGCTAAATTCCATCCTGTTATGGTACATTGATAGTGCTTTTAAGCTTTATTGTATGATAAATATACTGTTGTCTGATTGTATATACAGTTCTGGTGTTTTCTTTATCACTTGGACTTGAATTTTACTCGGTCTGCTTCTTTCTAGATTGGTGAAAACAATGGATTACTCTGTAATAGTGTTTGATACAGCACCAACGGGACACACTCTCCGGTTATTACAGTTTCCATCGACACTTGAGAAAGGGCTCGCCAAAATAATGAGTTTGAAGAGCAAATTTGGTGGTATGCTGAGTCAGGTAACAACCCTTCCCCCCCCTTCCTCTTTAGGAATTGGATGATATGTTTCTGTATATCTCTTATTAACTGTCTATCGCAGATGACTCGTCTCTTTGGTGTCGACGATGAATTTGGTGAGGATGCAATTCTAGGCAAGCTAGAAGCCATGAGAGATATTATTGAACAAGTGAACAGACAATTTAAGGATCCAGTAAGAGTTTTCCTTATAATGGTCATTTGTTATAGTGTAGAACTTGATTTTATATTTGTTAATGCTTGTTGGATACCATAACCATAGTGACAACAACTAGTCCAGTTTATTTTCGGGTCTTACTTTTTATTGATGGACTTTACTGCTGGTACTGTGCTTACTTGAGCCGAGGGGTGTATTGGAAACAGACTCTCTATCTGCACAAGGTACGGGTAAGACCTATGTACACACTACCTTCCCTAGACCCCACTTGTGGGAATACACTGGATTTGTTGTTGTACTTTTTATTGATGGAATTGACTTCTTGTCCTGTGAAGAGCAAGGAGAAGCTCCTTACAGTGATTCTAACTAATGGCTAAATACTGACTTTCCTTAATGTTCTTTGTTAACTTTTGAGGTCTGCTTATGAGTTTAACACATCTTTTCTTGTAGGAAATGACGACGTTTGTTTGTGTTTGCATTCCGGAGTTCCTCTCTCTGTATGAGACTGAAAGACTTGTTCAAGAACTCACTAGGTTTGAGATTGATACACACAACATCATAATTAACCAAGTCCTCTTTGATGTAGAAGGTACAAAAGTCCCCTCCTTTTAGTGATTCCTCAATTGTTTTCCCCTTTAATCTGTACGTTTTCTTCTTCGATCTCACTTTTGTTTATGATAATTTGTTCCTGTGCAAGAGAAAACATAATTCTTGGACTTGTGACTGTTTTCAGTTGTTGAATCCCAGTTGCTGAAAGCTAGAATGCGGATGCAACAAAAATACTTGGATCAATTCTACACTTTATACGACGACTTCAATATCACGAAGCTGCCTTTGCTTCCGCAAGAGGTATGAAGATACTCATGTAGATATTACAACTTCAAAAGTACGAGTTTTGCTGCCTTTGCTTCCGCAAGAGGTATGAAGATACTCATGTAGATATTACAACTTCAAAAGTACGAGTTTTGCGGTCATCAAGTCTAAATCTTGGTTTCGCCCATGTTAACATACCTATTAAAAAAAAAGGGTAGCCTGGTGTACAAAGCATCTCGCGTTCACGCAGGGTCTGAGGAAGGGCGGCACCCAAATGGAGTGTGATGTAGGCAGCCTATCCTGATGCATCATTGGCTGATTCTACGGCTCGAACTCATGATCTGTAGGTCATATCGAGACAACTTGACAGTCGCTCTAAGGCTCTCCTCTTCTATGTTAATATAACTCTCTTTTTCTTATTTTGTTTTTGGTGCATTCAAAGAGGATGGTGACCATACAATCTTCTAATCAGTAAGATGGAGCTAGTACACTATAGCATCCATGTTAGGTCATACATTTCTGGTTTATTCCTGAAACAAAAGTTGATATTTAAGTGATTCTATTCTGCCTTCTGCTTTTATGTAATTCCAAGCAAGAAACTATGGAGATTGGGCATTACATTTCTTGTCAAACCAGTTGTAACTCACATTACTAAGTTCTTTTTTTGATAGGTTTGTGGTGTTGAAGCTCTGAAAGCATTCAAGTATCATTTTCTAACACCGTACAGACCTTCTCGTGTGCGCGCTTCGGCGGAAGAGCTGGAGAGTGGAATTGCCAAACTGAAAGAACAATTGAAAGATGCTGAAGCAGAATATGAAAGAATTAGGAAAGGGAAAAATCAGGTTTAATCTGAAAAGACTTTTCAAATGTCAGGGAAATAGTGTCATTGAACAAATTATTTTGTTCTTTGAGAGGATCATGATATATAATTGTTTCATTCATTGATAGAAAAGTTCTTATGTGCCTTTCAGAAGACAATGAATCTAGCTTACATGAATTGACTAGTCTTACATTAGTTGTCTGCCTATCGCAACCTTTATCCGAGCTTGAGACCGACAATGTGAGCAAACTCATACGAACAGAGTTGGGCATCCCAAATACACAATAGGAAAATTCTTTCTATGTAATCCTATGATATTTTACACTCTATGCACAATCTCCACAGGAACTCCCCCCCCCCCCCCTACCCGTGAGGCCGTTACGGAGGCTGGATTTTGATCAAGGGAATTCAAAAAAAAAAAAAAAAAAAAAGCACGTGAAGATGCCAAGGGAATTCAACATCTAATATATATACATATATGTTGCCTTATGTAAATAGTGTCATGTTCTGGCAAAGGGAGTTGCCCAAACCCCCTTTCGCCCCCTAGCTCCCCACATCCCCACCCCCCACCCAAAGATTTGGCATTTGGTAAGTCTCATATCAGGCCATAACTATCAATCTTCAGACTATAGATGGGCTGAACAAAATTCTTGTTGGGCCACAGCAAGTGCAATTCCTTGACCTGGAATTACAAGGCCCAAGAGAAGCTTTGACTTCAACATTTCTTCAACTGGTGGCTGAGATATTATCCTGTTTCTTTTTTGTATCTCGTGCATTAATTCCCACCACAATTTTCAGAAACTCTTGCTTCACTTCTTCACCTATACTTCATTTTCTTTCTCAAAAATTCCTTACCAAATTAATTCCAATGGATACTCTCTCCACCTCAGTTTCTTCACTCAAAGTTCCAACTCTGCGTAGGAACTCTGCTGACCTATACTCATCTCATTTCAACTTTCCAAATCACCACTTATTCCCTACTTTCACTAAACCAAGTTCAAAATTCTTAAACAAAACCAACTCTTTTATCCATACCAAGAATTTCAATATCCCAACTACTGTTCCATCTAAAAATCTACCACTCAAACAATCCTCTTCAAGACATCAAACAACTCATACTAGAGCTTCAAGTGGTTATGCTGCAGCACTAGTCGATATAGCTAAGTGCAACAACTCATTAGAAATTCTTGAAAGGGATGTTATTAAGCTATCCAAATGGCTAAGAAAAGACCCTTTTCTTTTCTTGGAAGATAAAGAAAAAGGGTATGTTCTTAAGGAGATATTGTCAAAGGGGAAATTTCACAAACACTTGGTGTGCTTGTTGAAGCTTTTAGTGGAGAAGAATAAAGTGGGGATAGTAAATGAAGTGTTGATGGAATTTGAAAGAATTTATGATGAGGTTTGTGGGACACAAGTGGTCTTGGTTTCATCAGAGGTTAAAATGGAGAAAGATAAAGTTTTTGGAATAGCTAAGAAAGTACAAGAACTTAGCGGGGCTGAAAAAGTGAAAGTTAAGGTAAGACATTTGGTTGATGATAATAAGAAGAGGTCACGCTCCTTTGCTCTATAATTAATTAACTTTTTATAGTGATGAATTCAAGATTTAAAGTCAGTGTATTTCATTTTGTATATGCGTGCCTGTTTTTCTCGTGTGTTGTGTGTTGAAGATCCTGCGTGAACGCGAGGTGCTTTGTGCCCTGAGCGGCTCATTTTTGTGTTGAATATGTGGCGTCTAGTCCACCACTAACTTATGAAAAATGCTCTAAACCATGGTCAAGTGTAATGTTTGGATTGTAATTGCTGTATAGTTTGGAGCTGCAAAGGTTTCACCTTTGTGAATGATAGGTAACATATTGCAGTCATGAGTGATGAAAATCCAAAAAAATTATATGAATAAATGTACAATTATAGTATTTTGCTTAGAATGCAAACTTTACACAAATAGCCTGCTGAAATCACCATTTACTTTTTCTGGTCGTTATATATAAATTATGTACTGATTACATACGATTATACATGAATTATACATTATACTTCTGCCAGCTATTTTTAGCTTAAATAGTTGAGTGGACGGCTATTTAGATTAATTCTTCTATTAGGGTGCGGCTTCATTTATAAAATTACACTGAGCTTTTTGTTGTTGTTGTTGTTGGTATACGTGATATACACTTTTTCAAGGAAAGTGATCAAACATTAAAGAGGTATGTCATGTAAAAAGTTGCCCGTGAAATTGGGGTGTGTCAAGAATTTGTGTAACTCATTCTTTGATCTAATTTAAGTTTATTTATCAAACAAATAGTGTTCAAATTCTTTGTACAAATTTTCCAATTAGGCACATACTTACACTTCTAGTATGTGAAATCAACATCAATTTTCCCACATAGGCTCCCAATTATCTTTTACAATCTTAAATCTTTCGAAAACAAATTTTCCTTCTTTGTATTTCTGGTTTTCATCATATGCTCTTTCATATTTCCATCCTAAAACTTCTCCACAATCAGAACACTTAACATCTGCCACAGTATGCAAACCTGTCATTAGATTCCGATCCTCCTTCTGCCCAATTACTACATTCATGGCATGTGTAAATAAATAAGCTCTCCCTGTTCTTGCCTGTCTTTCACAAAATATTGTGTCATAAATAAAGACGGACATAACACGAGTCTGATAAGTTTAACTGAATTCAATATTTTTTTTAAGCACTTAATATAGAGGTAATTCTTGCTTTCCCTTTGTCTTGAATTTTTATAGAACGACTTTATATCAGGTATATAGTTGATTAGGATGAAGCGTTAGTAGATATAACAAATGTGCTGGGGATGCGGCTCGGGTATAGTAGGTCTGGACGCCTAGCATGAAAGAGCCTTCTCTGGTAGCAACACTGTAACTTAGTATCTCTCTAGCTTCTAGTCTATATAAAACGTAGTTTGCAGAGGTCAGTTTGTCTGGTGTTTCCTCGCATAAAGGACTACTTTTATACAACAAGACGGAGCCAGGATTTTCAACAAAGGGAGTCAAAATATAAATAAGTAAACATGTGAGGAAATCAAGGGGAGCCAACATATACAAAATATACGTAAAAAATAAAAATTAACCTATCTACCTAGTATAATTTTCTGACGAAGGGGTGTCAATTGACTCCCCTTGGTAAAGAGTGGTTCCGTCACTGACAGCAACCCAATATAATTCCACGTCTGGGGTCTGGGGAGGATAGTGTACCCCTACCCGAGAGAGAGTTTTCAAAAGACCCTTGGTACAAAGTGATGAAAAAGAGGCAATAGAAAACATAAAGATATATACATAAAACAATTACTAATGTTTTAACAAATTTCAAATGCTGAATTCGTAATTTTAATACTGTAATTGAACTAACGTAAGAACCTCAAAGACCCAACATAAACAATGGCAGATGTAGTATAGGTTCAATGCAATACAACTGAATCCAATGTCAGGGGAGGAAATAGGGAGGGTGTACGGGGTTTATCTGTACCCTTTCGCCAAAAAATCACATCATATATACGAGATCAAAATTTTGTTTTATGTATATATATATACATTAGATGTTAAACCTTTTTGGTGAAATTTTGCCTCTGCCACTGCTGACAACAACAATAACAACAACTCAGTGCAATCCCGCAAAGTGGGGTTTGAGAAGAATATTACGATACAAATCTTACTCCTACTTTGTAAGGGTAAAGAGACTATTTCCGATAAACCCTCGACTCAATAATCGAATGTTAATGATCACTAAAATTTTAAAAAATGTTTACTTCTAAACTCATAAATTTCAAAAGTTTAGTGGTTTCAGGGCGTAAGAACTTAAAAGGTTGAACCGTCAAGTTCAAACAGAAAAAAAAAAAAAAAGAAGGGAAAAAAGAGAAGCTTGAGATTAAGTGAAAGAGAATTCATAACCTGAAAATTTTTGGAGACGATATCATCATGAAGAGCAATATGATTTCTGCATTTACAGCAACTGTATATCCGTGGACCAACTAATCCTTCTTCCATATGTTAGAAAAAATTGAATGGTCTCTCAAAAATGGAAGATCTTAGCAAGTAATAAGTATGATTATTTTTTTTTATAAAAAAAAGTGTGATTAATAATAAATGAATTCGTTTGTAGAAAGATTTGTTGTTTGCTTGAAGTAAAAGCTTTCTTCAAGTTGCTGGCATCAGTAATTAGACTGAAAATGAGATGAAAGTGAATGAATTAATAAGAAATTGAAACACTTGATTGAAGATTTCTAAATTAAACAACTAGTAGTAGACTGCAAATCAACCAACATTAGATAAAATAATTAGGTGTTGATAAGGATGGGATTAGATTAGTCACTAGTTAATTTTCTCCTTGTTCTAGTTCTAGAGATAATGATTAAGCTCATTATTATAATTTATAACTTACAAGTAGTAGTTAGTAGTAACTAATACGAACATAAACTTAATTTTTCTTTAACATAAAAATAGTACTATGACGTTGCTATGTGAAAGTGAAAGTGAAACCACCAAACGATGTGCTGCAGTTGATGAGACTGCAAATAGTACGGGTCAGTCAGCTTTTGGACGGGTAATTAAAAATCATTGAAAAATAGCCACTATTTTACTGCAACAGGGAAAGTTCCAACAAAATATACTGGAGATTAGTGCACATGTGCATGAACTTCCAGCATATTATGCTGGACTCCCAACACACGGAAAGTTCCAGCATAATATACTGGAGATTGGAGCACTTGTGTATGAACTTCCATCATATTATGCTGGACCAGTATATTATGCTGGAACTTCAGTATATTATGATGGAGTTATACTGGAGTTCCAGAATAATATACTGGAACTCCAATATATTATGTTGGAAGTTCACATGTAAAAAATTTGAACTCCAGTATATTATGTTGGAACTCCAGTATATTATGATGGAGTTATACTGGAGTTCCAGAATAATATACTGGAACTCCAATATATTATGTTGGAAGTTCACATGTAAAAAATTTGAACTCCAGTATATTATGTTGGAACTCCAGTATATTATGATGGAGTTATACTGGAGTTCCAGAATAATATACTGGAACTCCAATATATTATGTTGGAAGTTCACATGTAAAAAATTCGAACTCCAGTATATTATGCTAGAATATTTTAAGGATTTTGAACAATGTTTTCGTTCAGAATTATCTTTACATGAAAAATGGCTAAATTTCGATTACTTTTGTAACTGTGGTTATTTTTCAATTACCACATGTAAATCTGTTTATATTTGAATTTCACCCTTGCTTTTCTCTTAACTAGAGGTTTCGAGTTTGAACCTTGGGTATAGAAAAATCCTTGGTCCCTAAATAAGGCCCTACGCAATGTGAATCGTCGAGCTCCAATGAGGGTATCGAACACCGAACATCGGGTGGAAACAAAAAAAAAAAAAAAAGGTGAAAGGGAAACAATTCATTATAAACTTTTAAATAATTAACAAATTAGATTTGTATATAGAAACGATAAAAATTTCGCGTGTGAAGGAGGGGAAAAAAGAGTTTGCGGTGAACGTGGATCGAACACGTGACCTTCAGATCTTCAGTCTGACGCTCTCCCAACTGAGCTATCCCCGCTGCTGTTAATACAAGCACACATTAGTAATATGATTTGTATTTAATAATTACGATTAAGTCCTTAAATCAATAGGGCTAGAGGACTCCTAAAGAGTAAAGAAACCCAAGTCAACATACAAGCTTAACTAACAGCGTGTTTGGATAGTTGTTATTGTATTGTTATTTTTTAAATACGATGTTTGTTTTGGTTGTTACATAAATTTTATTGTATCGTATTATTAAATCTGTCGTTACATAACGACGAAATGTGCCACTTTATATAACGACCGATTTGGTGTGGTCTCTTCGTTACTTTGTCTTTTAAACTCAATCTCACCCTTCATTATTATTAAATAGTTTTATTTTATCAATTATCCTACATTTTTATATAATAATTTTACCCTGTATCATAATTTTTATTTTTAATATTGCAAGTTTATTCTTCATATTGCTGGTGCGTGATACCATGAAATGATGAAAAATGACAAAATCTATCCAAATATTTTATTTATCAAACGATACAGTATAGTACAATACATTATGAAACGATACGTAACAACCATCCAAACAAGCTGTAACATGTTTTTCCAATTATTTAGTATAGTTTATGTGTACCTTTTTCTTCTATTGTATCATCTCTTTTATTAAATCTTCTCCAAAAGATTATAGGTATTTCGAAATAACTTTTTGCAACGTGATTTTGGTTAACCTTATTATAGCTTCCCACATGTTTACACCTACATATTGGTGTCAATGCAAAAACATAATCAAATCATCACAAACATCTCTCAACGTACGTGTTTTACTTTACACTTTTGGAGTATGTGATTATTTTATATTAAAAAAAAAATATAAGATGTAGAAATTTGCAATGCCATGTGGTATAATACTGCTTTGTTAAATGAAGCATTAATAAATTTGAATTCGTAGAGGCTCGAGGTATTAAGTTAAAAGATACTCACTAAATAATTTACCTGTGTAAATAATAAGCAGAAAGATTAATATGAGAAAGATATACGAATAATCACGTAATAAATGAAATAAGAATCCAAATGACATAGGGCTCCAAAATATCATCACTTCTCAGTCTCACAACACAACACGATAATATAAATCAATAAAACAAGAATGATTATAATATATTTTCTCTGTTGCGGCGTGTACTCGATCCCATATATAATATTAATACCATTGTGGCGTGAACCCAATCCGATATATAATATTAATACCGTTATAGTATTATTACCGTTGCAGCATGCAACTCGATCTCATATCTCATACTCCTTACCTGCTTCCCTTTTCTGGAGGTCATGAATGACTTGAGTATATATCTACTTCCTATGAGAAAACCTTTGAAAAGTTTAATACTAGTAACTTGGATCCATATACAGTTAGACTCCTCTATAACAGTATTTCGATATATTAATATTTTTACTATAAAAATTAAGCTTTTCCGGAATCAATTTTTATGATATGTTATAATATATATTCTATATAACAACATTTCGCTATAATATCCTAATAAACGATAGTGTCATAGATAAGTTTTACTGTAATCTAACTAAATGTCGTTGACTTGCACCGTGTGCTAGCAAGCCAATTTTGTTAGAATAATATAGAGGTGACAAATAGTATTGTATAAAAATAGTATTATACTATGCAAATAACGTAAAAATTTAGTGTAATGAAAAAGGGGTTAAAAATTGAACTTTAAGTCAATCTTTGGCGTAACACACACTCTCTCTATATATATCGATTCTACTATTTGCTGGAATAACTTAGGATGAATCTTTTTGATGGTTAGAAATAAAAAGAGTAAATATGATTTTTAATACTTTACTTATGTACAACTACAAAGTACCAAACATTCTAATTGGATTAGATTAATATCAATGGATCCTTTATCAGTCATTCATTGAATGATAAATAACTACAAGTGACGGAGAAAGACGATTTAAATATCTCGCAATTCAAAAGTCTCTCCACAACTGAAGAATGAGCGTGTTCTTGGGCCATCATAAAAACATAGATAGGGTCTACGACGGAAAGAAGAACGAAACTTTACAACATCTTTTTCGTAGACGTTCACTTGCATCACATACACAAGTACTCTCTGAACCGTACAATACGGTCACCCATAACACGGCTCTCTCACTTGAGTTATATATGTATTTTTAAATTCCCTTATATGACTTTCTGACTTGTGGCTTCATAATCCAATTCCCCAACATAAACCAACCTCCCTCCGTTTAATTTTGCTATTAATCTTGACTGAGAAAAGCAAAATCATAAGAATAGCTAAATTATTGGAGCTGTGAATTCATGACTTAAATGCTTTCATTGTTTATTTTCGATTTTTGGCATTTAGTAGAGAAGTATGAATTAAATTATTGGAGCATCATTTGAAAAAGGAAATACAACAACTACTATCACTATGCCTCAATCCCAAATAAGTTGAAATCGAATATATAAATTTTCAATGATCGTGTTCTCCATTTAAATTCATCTGAGGCCTTTATGCAAAATAAAAATAAAACTAAAGTACTAATAATTCTTAATATTTTCTACTTGCAAAAAATCTCTACTAGAGTTAAAGGCTCTCAGAAAGCATAGGACTTAAGATAAATGTACTAGCATGACTATAATATCACTATACCTAATTTTTTGCTATGTTTAGATGGATTCCAAGAGATTGCACGTTTTTTGGGATTTATTTTCATGTGATTTTACGTCTTTAACACCTTTATTGGTCATGGTTTCACTTATGGTCAGTGCAACTGAAGCTTGACGCAAGACATGACTAATAGCCTGCTTGGTCAATCTTCTAACGAACGGTTGGAGCATTTGTGTATGAACTTTCATTATATTATGTTGGACCAATATATTATGCTGGAACTCCATCATAATATAGGGAAACTACCAGCTGTGTCCATTTATAAGTAGCTCATTACAAAAATTAGCCAATTCATAAAATATTACTTACATTAGACAAATATTACTAATATTAGCCAATTAGCTATTTGTAGCAAAAAAAATGTCAATTTTTACTTTTTTTTTGAGTGAGCGTTATTAGAATAGATTGGGTACATCTTAAGGAGCTTGAATCTCAGTTTTGGGATGATTTGATGAAGTTTTGAGGTGGTTTTAATCGAAAATTCGAAGTAAAAAACTGAACATGAAAAATGATATGTGTATCACACTGCGTATCATTTGTGTATCATATATGTATCATATTTGTATCAATCGTGTATCACATGTATATCCATGTATACCTGTATGTGAGATACATGCATGATTCATGTTTGATACATTTGTCGCAGAAGAATTTTTTGAACTCGATTTAATTACAAATTATGATAAAACCAGTCTAAATCACCTCCAATCTTCCTCAAAATTTGTATATTGACTTATCTATATGTTTTCAATGATTTTTCAACTATACCCATTGAAAATGTTCTTTTTTTTTGCTTAGATTTTTGGAATATTATATTTTTTTTTTTGGTATTTCATCACCTTATTTGCTAACTCATCCATGAAATTTTCTTTCCGTCTTACATATAATGTTGCTAATCCGCTTAAAAATATGGAAGGTGATTTTTGAATGTGATTCTTTGAGAGAAAGAACCTTGTTTATTTGATTTTTCGATTTTTATATGTAATTGACTAGTTTTGGTAAGTCTATGAGTAATGGCTAGAGGTAAGTAAGTTGAAACTTATTTGGAACATTTGTGTAAGTTTCCCCAGAATATACCGTAACTCCAATATATTATGTTGGAAGTTCACATGTAAAAAATTCGAACTCCAGTATATTATGCTAGAATATTTTTCGGATTTTGAACAGTATTTTAGTTCAGATTTATCTTTACATGAAAAGTGGATAAATTTTGATTACTTTTGAAACTGCGGCTATTTTTCAATTACCACTTGTAAATCTAGCTATTTTTGAATTTCACTCATGCTTTTCCCTTAACCAGAGGTTTCGGGTTCGAACCTTGGGTATGGAAAAATCCTTGGTCCCTGAATGAGGCTCTACGCGGCGTGAATGTCACGCCCCAAAACTAAGGAGCACGACCGACGCTCAACCCAGTAAAATCCGACTGAGCAAGCCTGCTAGATTTCGTTCTACCCAACTAATTCACGAGTAAAGAGGAGATGAACTTCATTAATCAAATTTTGAAAGTATTTCATTACGACTCCCATTCTATTTCCATTAACAACTTCATTCATGTTAACAAAATATTACAAGTTTATGGATTTAATGAAAAAATATATTTTTACTAAAATACCAACTTTTCTAGTTCCACTCCCAACATCAGGGACCACCCACAAATTATCCACGGAGCCTCTAAGTACAACTGAAGAGTAATAAGAAAATGCCGGCAATAATGCCCCGGCCATACCTCAAAATATGATAAGAAAATGAACAATAGATATATGAGGAACAAAAGATTCAAGACCATGGAATGAAGTGGGGCTCACCAAGTCAGTTGGGAACTGTATACTGCTATCACTGATCGATGCCGCCTGCTGTGGAACCACCTGTATCAATTAAAGATACACCGACCCTCGGCAAAAGGGACTTTAGTGCCGTCAAATTGCACTAGTATGTATAGCTAAAGGTCCTCTATCAAAACATAATGTCCATAAAGCAAAGACAACATATAGAGTCAGCAAGTCACAATCAACAATGTCGAAATAACCAGTTGAAACATAACGATTTTCAAAGTACAAAAATGGTATGTGTATATATATATATATATATATATATATATATATATTTGGTTGGGAGATCATTAGCACCGATATTTCACCGTCTTTGTTAGCACGGAGCCTGATCACGCCCGATCAACTAGGCCGTCTCCCCACGGACAATGTGGTTTGACATATGATGCGAAAGAAAGTTGTTACAAGAGTAGTACCACCATGTGCGCAACATGGAGTTTGATCTCCACCCAATCAGCTAGGCCGCCTTCCCACATATGCTGTGTGGGTTGGCATTTTCTTTTCCAATTAACAGGTACCAGTTTCATCCCAATTTCGGAGAATAATCCCAAATCACAATCCACCCCTACATCGGCACGTGTAGTTTTAGGTGTGGGCCTTATGATCCACCTTTCCTCGATTTTGCCAATGATGCTCCCAAAAGCATTTTAGTTAGTTTGCACACAAAAGTAACACATATAGAAATGTAGTCATCTCAGAATCTTTCACTTTGTATAAATCTTTATTAGCATTTTCAACCTCTCACAACAATAATATTTCCTTGGTTCTTTGGGCCTTTCACAAATTTCATTATTCATGGCACGATGGCCGCATTTCATTTATATTCCATACTTCCACTTCATTTAATTTCAAGGATCACCACCAAATACCAACATATAGGATACTCCAGAAATCATATACCTCAAGTGCATTAATAATGAAACTTTTAACACAGAGAGTTCTTCCCAAAGAAAGAGATATACCAACCAACAATAAGAACACACATTAAAGTCATAAACAAGCAGTACCCTAATTTATTTAGTTCACATTCAAACATATTTATAGGTTATTAACAGCGAGACATACTTGATCAAGTCATAAAGTACACGTAGGAGCAATTAAGAGTATTAATCATATAGAGTTTTCCTCACCCAATTGGTATTTTAGTTTTCATTTAGAATACGACTCAAAGTTATACCATTTTAATAAGCAAACCATACTATAAACCTCTATCTTTAGATAATAAGCTCATTCGGAATAATCAAGTTTATAAGTTTATACAGAATAACCCGGAATATAGAAATTAGGAATTTTAGGCCGATCATACTTAAACTTACGAAAACATTATGGAATTTCATTCCTAGAGAAAAAGTTTAGCCAACATACCTTGTTTGAGCTTTCCTTAAGTTACTACAACGCGCCAACACCTCTAGCAATAACAATCTATAGGAAGATAGCGAAAAATCGATTAATAATTAGAAAAATCTCCCATGGTGTAACTTTCTTAGGAATTTCATCAAACACCTAATTGTGTAAAATAGACTACAAGATCTTACAATGGAAATTCCTTTTTCTCACAACGAATTTCAATAAGAACTACCCAATTTAGTTCATTAATCCCACATACTACAACTTAGTGCTACATGCATGACCTATTCCTAACCCACAATATATTTGAACTCTTAACCTCTTGCATGCAAGCTTTAGAAGTAGGATTTACCCGGATGGAGGACAATCCAGTGGCTATCTTTCTGATTCTTGAAAATTTGAGCAAGATTTGGGTGATTGGAAAGCTAGGCTCCCTCTTTCCCTCTCTATATTGCTCTTACTCTCTCTAAAATTATCAGAGTATCGCCCCAAATGAAGCCCCAAATATTATTTATCAAAACAGGATCGGGTTATAAAACTAAAAAAATGAACCCTCAGACTCAGATCTGCGGTCGCATAGTGCGCCGCATAATGGTTTTCAACTTAGCTCAACTTCTGCTTCACTTTGAAGGTACTTATGCAAGATGTGGTCGCAAACCAGACCCCATAATCGTAGAAAACGATTAAAATTCCGCTTGTGAAAAGCACGGCAGAAAGGATTTTGCGGTGAACGTGGATCGAACACGTGACCTTCAGATCTTCAGTCTGACGCTCTCCCAACTGAGCTATCCCCGCTGTTGTGAATAAATAGCACAAATTCATTATATTCTTAGTTCTTACGGTCTTTAAAGCAAAATTTCTGATAAAGAGTAAAGAAACCCAAGTCAACATACAAGCTTAACTAACAGCTTGTTTGGATGGTTGTTACCCATTGTATTATATTGTATCATATTGTTATTCTAAATACGATATTTATTTTGATTGTTACTCAAATTTTATTATATTGTATCATTAAATCCGTTATTACATAACGACGAAATGTGCCACTTTATATAACGATCGATTTGGTGTGGTTCCGTCGTTACCTTTTCTTTTAAACTCAATCTCACCCTTCATCATTATTAAATAATTTTATTTTATCAATTACCCTACCTTTTTATATAATAATTTTACCCTGTATCATAATTTTTCTTTATAATATTACAAGTTTATTCTTCATATTGCTGGTGTGTGATATCATGAAATGATGAAAAATGACACAATCTATTCAACCATTGTATTTATCAAACGATACAATATACAGTACAATACGATACGATACATTATGAAACGATACATGGCAACCATCCAAACAAGCTGTAAAATATTTTCCCAATTATTTAGTATAGTGAATGTGTATCTTTTTCTTCTATTGTATCATATCTTTTACTAAATCTTCTCCAAAAGATTATAGGTATTTCGAAATAACTTTTTTCAATGTGATTTTGGTCAATCTTGTCCCTTATTATAGCTTCACATAATCTTTGTGTCATGATCAATGCAAAAACATAATCAAATCATCTCAAACATCTCTCTCAACGTAAACGTGTTTACTTTACACTTTTGGCGTATGTGATTATTTTATATTTAAAAAAAATGTAAGATGTAGAAATTTGCAGTGCCATGGGGTATAATACTGCTTTGTTAAATGAAGTATTAATAAATTTAAATTCATAGAGGCTCGAGGTATTAAGTTAAAAGATACTCACTTAATAGTTTACCCGTATGAATAATAAGCAGAAAGATTAATATGAGAAAAATATACGAATAATCACGTTATAAATGAAATAAGAATACAAATGACATAGGGCCCCAAAATATCATCACTTCTCGGTCTCACAATACAATACGATAACATAAAACAATAAACAAGAATAACCATAATATATCTTCTCCGTTGCAGCGTGTACCCGATCCTATATATAATATTAATACCATTGTGGCGTGCAACCCAATCCGATATATAATATTAATACCGTTGTGGTATTAACACCGTTACAACGTGCAACTCGATCTCATATCTCATACTCCTTACCTGCTTCCCTTTTCTGGAGGTTATGAATGACTTGAGTATATATCTACTTCCTATGAGAAAACCTCTGAAAAGTTTAATACTAGTAACTTGGATTCATATACAGTCAGACTCCTCTATGACAGTATTTCGATATAATAATATTTCACTATAAAAGTTAAGTTTTTTCCGAATCAATTTTTATGATATGTTATAATATACATTCTATATAACAGCACTTCGCTATAATATCCAAAAATATTCAAAACAAACGACAGTGTCATAGATAAGTTTTACTGTAATCTAGCTAAATGTCGTTGACTTGCACCGTGTGCTAGCAAGCCAATTTTGTTAGAATAATACAGAGGTGACAAATAGTATTTGATAAAATTTTGGTAGGTTAAAATAAATCAAATCAATAAACGAGTCATGATTTAAATTCTCTCAGAATTGTTTGGATAAAAATGAGTTGGATCAAATAACAGATTATCAGGGTCGAATATAAAAGAAGGTAAGGGGATTGGATGCTCTTTACCGGAAAATTATACCACGAAAATAACGTAAAAATTTAGTGTAATGAAAAAGGGGTTAAAAATTGAACTTTAAGTCAATCTTT